>JBBPTN010000172.1:0-36977 GCA_038094075.1 Xerocomus spinulosus | reverse complement strand
AGCACGCCCCCCCAAAGGCTCACTCCACACTCCCCCCCGTCCCACACACGGAGCTCCCCCGTGTGAGGCGCAAGGACTTTGACTCGTACCTTCGCGCAATCACACCAGAATGGGACCGCTTTCTCCAAGCCGCATCCCCGGACAGCCCCTCCCCACCTCCCTCCAAACCCCTCACACCCCTCGACACCGTGCCGTCCATGTTCTTTCACCCCGGCTTTGATCTCACAGACCCCCACACCTTTGACGCACTCACAGAGCGCGTCCTTGGCGATCAGGACACCTCCGACACCTCTCTCTCTGACTCCCTTCCTCTCCTCGAAAAGCTCTCGCACCATGCGGACACCGTCGAACAACATCTTGTCCGCGAAATTTCTCTTCGTTCTACCTCCTTCTTCGCCGCCCTCACCAACCTGAAGGACCTCCAAACAGAATCCGAACAGTGTTTGGATCGCATTGCCAGCCTGCGTACCCTCCTCAACGACCTCAACAACAACACCGCGGTCCGTGGTCTTCACATCATCCACAAGGAGGCCAGGCGCTCCAATCTTGCTGTTGTCTCCGATGCCGTCCGTGAGCTCGCCACTGTCGTCGAAATGTCTTCCGTTGCCAGAAGCTTGGTCGGTGCTGGTCAATGGAGCGAAGCACTCACCGTCATCGACACTATCGGATCTCTCTTTGACCCCCCTTCACAAGGCTATCCTCTCCCTTCTGCGCCCGTTCCGAAGCATATACGTCAACAAGACAATGCCTTCTCTCCGCTCCCCTCCACCCCAGAGTCAACCCCGCTCCAATCGCAGATCGCTACCAAGACCACGCCCTTATCCACACTACCCCTCTCATATCTCACCGCCTTCCTCTCCCTCCCCTCTCACTTGCAGACGATGAATTCCGAGATCGCCTTGTCACTTACAACAGATTTGGTCACTGCGCTCAGAGTCGACTTGCTCGACCGCGTCAATGCAGATTCCGAATCTACACACCCTGTCGAAGATTCAGATTTTACCCTCAAAGATCGTGTACAACCATCCCTTCAGGGGCTTCTCTGTGCAAATGGTGTCCGTGACGCAATTGCCGCTTGGCGACAAGTCGTCATCTCCGAGGTGAGAGAGATCATGAAACACGTAGGTGCAACGTTTTGTCCTCCAAATACGATTGTATTCAATTCGGCCCTGTAGTTCTTCCCATCATTTGATCCGGATGAGGACGAAAAGAACTCAAAGGCAGTCACGAGGCATGTAGCGCATGTTTGCCAAGTAGTTGGGCGCTAATCTTCTCTTAGTGGTCTTGCTGACCTCTTACGCTCAATGTCTCAGACCGATTTCTCTTCCACTGTCTTCAACGTATGCAAATGTCTTCTTAGTGGCATCGAGGGTCTTCAAGCACAGAACGGCATTCTGATACATGTACTAGAAGGTCACATGTGCGTAACATCAGTTTCTCTTCTTACGTATTCCGGATTTGAGCCGATGCAGATCAACATCCACATCAGCGGACCTTGCCTCTCTACAAGAGGAGCTATTTGATATTCTTTCCTCGGCAACGGACCTCTCAAACAGGCTAGTAGCCAAACTCATCAGCTATCGTTCGGAGCAACATGCCCAACTAGATTTGCCAAGTTTTCTCGCGTTTTTCAATCAATCATGGGACTTTGTTATCAGATGCGAAGTCATCTGTCGACGAATGATTATGGGATTGAGGGGCACGATGCTTGTTCAGGTACGTTTGTGTCCCAATGTGTCGATCCTTCATGACGGGTTGTTCGGTTAGGCCAAATTATTTCTGCAATCTTTTCACCAGTCAAGAGTCAACCAATCTGCTAAGCTGGTGGAGGATGAGCAATGGTCCCAGATGGATGTCCCCCTCGCAGTCCAGCATGCCGCCGATGTCTTGGTCGATTCCGCCGTTCGGGATTCTCCCGATCTCGTCATAGGCAACAAGCTGCCAACTACGCCTCTATCGCCACAATCGATAAATGGAATGGCTATGTCCTCCCCAAGCAAACCAAATGGTTCAGCAGTTTCAACGGCCAAGTATATCCACATCGAAGAGAGGCCTTACTTTTGTGTCTCAGCCACTGCTGCTATTCTGGGGCTTTTGTTGGAATACCTCAAGCTGGTGGTCAATCTCCCGATGTTGAACACGGATACAATGAGTCGAGTCATTGAGTTCCTCAAGGCTTTCAACTCTAGGACGTGTCAAGTTGTCCTTGGCGCGGGTGCTATGCGTTCTGCTGGCTTAAAGAATATCACGGCAAAGCACCTTGGTTGGTATTCTTATTGTTCTGTAGTGCCAACGAACCTTAATAAATGGTCTAGCCCTTGCCTCCCAGTCGCTATCCATTATGGTGGCGCTCGTTCCGTACGTTCGGGAAACCTTCCGGCGTCATCTTAGCCCAAACCAGGCAGTCATGCTCGTTGAGTTCGATAAGCTGAAACGGGTACGTCCGGGTCTGGGTGGGTTGAATGGTCACGGGATTTATCACGCCACGTAAGGACTTTCAAGAACACCAGAACGAGATCCATTCCAAATTGGTTGCTATTATGGGTGACAGGATTAGTGCTCATGTCAAGTCATTGCAGGTCAGTCATACGCCACTAGTTGGTAACGATTACGAGCTATCAATTTTCCGACAGGCTGTCAACTGGGAACTACCGAGGCAAGGCGATGGTGTCAATGACTACATGGAGCTTCTGGTCAAAGAGACGGTCACACTGCACAAGGTCCTTTCACGATACTTGTCCGCGCCGATCGTGGAGGTTTGTCCATAAGGTCTATTGCTGCTATTCACTGAGCGCGTGTTGCAGTATGTGATGTCGCAAGTGTTTGCTGCTATCGGTCACCGTCTCTCTGAAGAGTACGGTCGGATTGAGATACTGAGCCAGGAGGCAAAGGACAGGTATGTGACGTCTGTCGAAGCTGCCAATGGTCTTGCCTGACTGCTTGGATGAAAAGCATGTTGGCAGATGTGCAGTTTTTGCACCAGAAGCTGTCGGTATTAAAAAATGTCGCTGCGCCGACCAACATGCTCGGGACCCTTGTGAACGAGAAGTCGATAGCTCGCAAGTCGGCGTTGAGCAACCCTCGCACGACTGTGGGTGCCAATGAGCGACTGAGGGGACTGCTATCTAGGAGAGATAGCAGCAAGCCATTGCCATCTCCTTTAGAACCTCCAACGTCGCCGGGGGTGGTGCCTTTACCAACTCCATCTTCCAATGGCGCTGTTGTGGAGGGATCAGCCACTCCACCTCCTGATAGTAGTTCTAGCAGCTCTGGAATGGTCCTTGAGAGAGCAGAAGCACTTGCGACTGCAGATGGCAATAGCAAACAGGGCAATGCGTTGCAAAACGAAGAGGGATTGGGGGAAGGCTGGAATCCAAACCCGCCAGCGTCGTCGCTGCTGGAGGCCAATGAGGATGCTCGGCCTGCTGTATTGGCAAGCTAGCTTCTGGTGATGTACTAGCGCGGTCACGGCATCGATTTACACTGTCGATTTTTATACGGTTCGTGGGCTGATCTACGGTGAGACTACAAGGCACATGTCACACATCACAAGTACTGGGAGATGGCGTGATATGGGCACCGCAGTGTCGCCACATATTCGCCACATATTCTCGACAAGATTTGTGCGTCAAACGTGCGCAATATTGGCAGTGGGAGGCGCCCAGCAGCACGTTCGCAGGCAGACGCGTTTGGTCGATTTAATTATTTTTGAGAATTTAGCATTTCCCCTGCCAATTTCAATATTCCTCCTGTGCTCTCCATATTTAAGCAACCCGGTGCTCCGTCCCTTCTTTCAACGTCCCTACCACCTCGTCTGCAGCGTCGCCCACCTCGTCTCCCCGCTGCCCTCCCCACCGCCGTCCCCATGTTCGAGGAGATCTGCCTCACATGTTCACGACAGCTCCCCGACGATAGGTGGGTCCTCATCCTCTCTCTCGCCTTCTCACCTCACCCGCAAAGCAGTCGTGCCTATTGTAGTGACGAGTGCGAGGCTCTCGACGTTCACAACTCCCCCTCGATCTCTTCCGCCAGCAGCGCCCTCTCTTCCCCCCACATCGACCACACCCTCGGTGGCGATGTGCCCGCCCTGATGCCTTCTGCCCTCGGCAATGCTCTGAGCAACTTCCACAAACGCGACAGGTATTCAACTTCCTCGTCTTCCTCTTCCCTCTCGTGGTCCGTCTTCACCGACGTCGACGACGACGATTCCGCCGTCGGCATTGATGATGACTCTGGGTGTGAAGGCGACAGCGTCGAGGGTGGCATTGACCCTTGCCTCCGTTCCGTTGGCTCTCGTCATTCCGCCAAACCATCGAATCTCATGTACACTCGCCGTCCATCCGCGACTAACCACCATTCTACGATCCCCCTTTTGCACCACCGCACCTCCTCTAGTTCCTCTTTGGGTCACATTCCTTCTCCTGTACAGGACGAGCCCGATGTCGTTCATGAAGCGCCCCATTACAACCGCCATGAATTACCCGCCTTGGCTCGAGAACCTGAGAAGGAGAGGTCTACCGTCACGTCGAAAACCAAAAAGAGCCGTAACCGTGCGAGTCTCCCAGCGTACTTTTCGCTTCTACAGATAAGCTCTCCCCAACGATCGCACGTCCTTCCTTCTTCAGCCAATACCGTCAACCATCATCCGCGGCCATCCCCTCCTACTCCAAAATTGGCATCATTGTTATCTGCGTCCGGTTTGCGCTCCACGCTAGAATCAACACCCCGCGGTCGACGCCGTGACCCGGAACCGCTACAATACACTGATTCTCGTTCCCGTTCCCGAACTCGTCAGAGTATGACTGCATCCGATTCCCGCGGGTGTCCGGACGGTCGAGGCAGTGCGGAGAAAGTGTTTGATTGGTCCTGTGTGCCTTTGCCTAGAGGTCGCCCGACCGCCCGACGCAACAGCTCTCCCCTCCCCAAGATGGTGCTTAGCATGCAGGAATTTGAAGACCCTGCCCTGGTTGCACCAACCGCCCATCATGAAAGACGCGGACGTTACCGTACGCACGAACTGGAGGGCCGGGGTTCGTCCCGAGATGCCCCTGGCTATGGAAACGGGCGCAGTGGCCTGAGAGAACGTGAACGTACTGCTGGCCGCTGGTAGCACTGCAAGCGTGTGCTACTGGATAATCCTTTTTTGGTGCATTTTCATCTTGGCAACCGCTCTCAAAATCAAACCGTCTAGGAGACAACAAACCGCAGGCTGCGCCTATGAATATCACAACTCGTGCATCCTCATTCAAAAAATCCGACACTACTCGCTACTCGACTTCTATTCCATTCTACGTAGTATATCTATATCTCCAAGAACCCAAGTATTAACACAAGAAAACTTACGGAACATACCAACATTGGCACTTTTTTTTTGCCATTCACAATGCATCTGTTATCTATGGCTATCGCACACAAAACGTTACAATTCTCCTTGCATTGAGCATCTTCATGAAGGATAGTTTACTTTTTCTGTCATTACGGAGGTCCGTTGGTTGTTTTACGTCGGCAGGGATGGTATAATGTGTTAGTATATGCTGAAGCAACCCATGTGGTGATGCACGTGTGGAAGTGTGTCACAAAAAGATCACGTGCATTTTGAGGACCCCCCATGTGTGGAATGGAAGGAGGGGTCACTTTCCATTCCTAGTTAATGGTGAGCAGCCTCACAGCCGACAGCGAGACCAAGGCGATTGCCATTCGTTCTCTTCCACTGACCTTCATTGTCAAACAGGCCTATTGCAGATCTATCGTAGCGACGCTGCACGCGAGACGCTGCATGTCAACCCAAACAACCCATCAGCCAGCTAGTCACCATTGATCCAATCACCCGACTGGACCTTGCCCAGGACGCTCGTCCTACACGCCAGAACCCCCCTTCAACGCTGGAATCCACCACGGAACCAACCCAAACTACCCCTACTTCACCCACATCAAGACACCCTCAAACACAGCCACTCAATTCCTTAGTTCCCTCTACACGTCTTCGCGCTCTTGTAGAGGACTCAGAGGGTGACACATCCCCCGCTGCCCCCTCAGGTGCGCGTCCATTTCACCTCCTCTCTATCCTTCTTATCACCACCGTTGCACATAGATTCGCCAAGGCCCTACAAGAGGCAACGCATAGTCAGTCAATCGACCAACGCCTCCGGCTCTTCTTCCCTCTTCACCTTACATTCACAGGCCTCTTCCAAGGACAAGATGTTCATCTCACGCTCAGATAAAATAACAACCCCACCCCAATCCACTGACTCAATTTCGGAGGCCGGACCGTCCTCTATCACCTTGGATAAAGCAAATCGCCCAAATGGCTTTACGAGCATCAACGGGTTCAAGCCAAATGGATCTCCGCTGATGAGCAATGGCATCCCGAAACACAGCTCCTCTGTTGCACGCGTGTCCCTGCCTGGCACCACGTTGTATGACGACCCTTATGTAGACAGGGAAGAATTCGTCAGGTTGGTTGTTCAGAGCCTACGAGATGTAGGCTACATGTAAGTCAAGTTCTGACCGCCTCGTTTCTCTTATCCTCTTGGCACTATGCTGAACATGGCTGCTTCAGTGAGTCTGCTGCCACCCTCGAAGCAGAATCAGGTTACTCTTTGGAGGCGCCAGAAGTCACCGAATTTCGTCAGTATATTCTCGGCGCTGATTGGGCTAATTCAGAAACACTCCTCTCGTACCTCGCTACCACGGATGAAGAGGCGATCTTGGTGCGATTGACACACGCTCGTCATATATCTTGATAACACTGACATAAACCTCCCTAGGAGGCCCACTTTCTAATTGGGAAGCAGAAATATCTTGAGCTTTTGGAGGCTCGGAAGACGACAGCTGCGCTGCAGGTCCTGCGTAACGAACTAGCCCCTCTGAGCACGAATCCGGAACAATTGCACGCACTTTCGAGGTAGGCACTCAGAGTTTCAAACTGAAGCTGTCGCACACTTATCGTGTCTACGATAGTTTGATAATGTGTTCGGACCCTGAGGACTTACGACGGCGCGCATCGTGGGACGGCGCATCCGGAACGTCTCGACGAACATTACTCTCCGAATTACAACGTAAGCTTCTGTGTTTCCTGTGTACTGATACCAAGCAATCTTGTGGCAGGCTTTATACCCTCTACAACAATGATCCCTTCCCGCCGACTTGCGGCCCTGTTGACACAATCAAGATGTTATCAAAGAGAGCACTGCCTATATCACAACGCGCCCATGAATGCTACTTCCTTCTCCTTATTCTCCGATCACCATTGTGAAAGAGAAGATTTCCCTTGCATAACAACCACTGTTCTCGACGTACATACGGACGAAGTGTGGAATGTAGCCTGGAGCCACGACGGTTTGCGCCTAGCTAGCGCAAGCAAAGACAAGACAGCTATAATTTGGCGGATCGGAGCAAGTTTTTCATCGTCCAGCGAGGTTCAGGACTGACACTGCGTTCTCAGTCGGATACGGAACCTTCCTCTCGTGAATGTGTTGTAGAGTTTACTCTCAGGGAGCACCCCTTCCCTGTTGGTGCATTAGCTTGGTCGCTCGACGACTCGGTACTGGCGACCTCTGCAGACCAGTTAATACTGCTTTGGGACACCAAGGTAACGACCATCTTCCTCATCGCATAAAACTGTAACAAGTCCCACTAGACTGGCAAATGCATACACACACTTGACTCTCATTCAGAGACCGTGTCAGCTCTCATATGGCTACCGGATGGTTCAGGTTTTATGTCGGCAAGTTTGGACCGCAAGATATTTTCCTGGGTATGTGGAATCTCCCGCAGCACTTCCCGAGTATATCTTACCTCTCTTCTAGGACATGGCTGGAAAGCTTCGTGAAGATTGGTCCAGTGTGCCTATTCGTGTTACTGATATGGCAGTGACGCCTGACATGACACGGCTGGTCACGGTTGGGATGGACTATATTGCACTACCAACTCCAGCTGCGGATAGTGGTCGGGGTGTTAGTCGAGAACCAACGCCGCCACTGACAACCAATGGGAACGGCGTTATGGCGAGTGGAGGCCGACAGTCTGAAAATCGGATGATTGTATATGATTTAGAGAGCAAGACTATCGAGCTGTGAGTCTCGTACCTATGTATCTTTCAGCTGACCGAGAAGAGTGTCTAGGTCACTTCCTACGGATGGTGAGCTGACGAGCGTGAAGGTTTCTAAAGATTCCCAGTTCGCGCTAATAAACCATGCACCGGATGTGAGAAACCCTTTATTTGGCAGTCATTGTGGAATATTGACGTGAAGTGCGCGGTAGGAAGTACACCTGTGGGACTTGAATAGAGGTCGACTTGCGCGCAAGTTCACCGGTCAGCACCAGGGCCACCATGTCATTCGGAGTTGCTTCGGGGGCGTCGATAGTAACTTTGTTGTCAGTGGCAGCGAAGGTTAGTGTCTGATGTTTGTCTGAACCCTTTCTTCATTTGGTTTTCTCTAGACCGCAATGTTTATGTGTGGCACCGGGATTCCGGCGTGCTCTTGGAAATCCTCCCGGGCCATGGAGAGGGAAGTGTCAACTCAGTCGCATGGAACCCGCGGAACGAACGGATGTTTGCATCTTGTTCGGATGATTTTACGATTCGGATATGGGAACCACTGCCCCAGCATGCTGCTGGCGTGTTTTCGACTTCCGGCGATGTAGGAAGAAGTGGAAAGGGCAAGGGTAAAGTCAGGTCATAGGATCATTCGTGCGTTGGGATATCATGGATCACGCTAATCACCCCTCATTTTGCATGGATAATTGGCATGAGCTGACACTCAATCATCTTACTTGTTTCAATCTGGTTCAGTTTTGCACATCGGCAGAATGTTTTGTTCGTGATCTTTTGATCAGCTCCTACCAAATGTCACGATATGTTACGCATAGTACTTTTAGATAGTTACAATAGCAACCCTATCAGGAACTGTGAAATCAATCGCACGTGATCCAGACGCGTCCAGCCAACAACAGTGATGAACACTTTTGCTTGTCTCGTACTGACGCTCGTTCCACTCGTTCTAGCGCGCGAGTCTGCCTGGAACGGAAAGACACTTTTTGGATCAGACAAACCAAAGGTCTTCTTGCCGTTTTACGTCCCCCCTGGTGCCAAAAGTTACGGGTCGTCATCCCCGCTAATCCAATACCGGGGTCTGTGGAGACAGTCCTTTTCCAGCTCGTACGTCGAGGGCACATCGCGTTGGACTGACGAACCCGGCGCTCGTGTATCGCTTTCTTTCGTTGGGACCGGTGTCGAATGGTTTGGATCTCAAGACCGGACACACGGTATCGCTACTATTTTCATAGATGGCCAGGAGGCGGACGCGATCGATGCGTGGAGTAACGTCCCTTACGCTCAACAGCGGTTGTTCTGGAAGTACGACCTTCCGTATGGTCGACACATCATAGAGATCGAGCACACTGGAAAAGGACCCGAAGGCGTGGCCAGCCCAGTCACTGACATTGACGCCATCATCGTAACAAAGGGGAAAGATTACGGTAACCCACACCCTGCATCAAGCAGCCAGGACAGCGATGGGAACCAGTGGTCCTTGGTGCAACGTGGCTCCACTGGCGTTTCCGCGATGCAATTGGCTATCATATCCCCTAGCCATGCCCTCATAATTGACAAGGTAGAGCACAATCCAATATCAATCGATGGCCACCCTGCCTGGGGCGCGCTGTATAACCTTGGTACAGAGGCCGTCCTACCTCTGAGAATACAGTCAAACTCGTTCTGTGCTGGTGGGACTTTTTTGAGCAATGGAACACTAATCAACGTTGGAGGAAACCCTGTCATAGAAAGCTTCACGTCTTCTGCAGACTTTGGCCATCTGGATGGCCTGCAAGCCGTTCGCCTTTTCCATCCATGTCTCTCTCCCGATGTTTCTCAGTGTCACATATACGAGAACCATGCTCGTATCCGAATGGCAAGTCCAAGATGGTACAACACCGTAGTCAGGTTATCCGATGGCAGCGCGATGATTATCGGAGGGTCCAAGAAAGGCGGCTGGATCAATAACGCGACGGTCAACAATCCGACGGTGGAGTACTGGCCGCCGAAGTCCATCCATGGTTCGGGTGGATTACCAATCTATCTCCCATTCCTTGTTGATACGTTAAACGCTAACCTTTTCCCCATCGCGTTCACTCTTCCAGATGGCAGGATGTTCGTGGCCGCCAATCAGGACGCCATGATCTATGACTGGAGGTTGAACAAGGAACAGAGGCTTCCGAAACTACCCAACGGAATCCGTGTCACGTATCCGATGGCAGGCGTTGGGCTTCTACTCCCACTGTCTCCAGGGGACTACGTCCCAGAGATCCTCATCTGTGGCGGCTCAGCCATTGATGACACTACCCCTGGCTACGAAATTTCATCACAAGACCCCGCATCCGATCAATGTTCGAGGATTTCACTGAGTGAAGCCGGAATCGCTGCCGGATGGGAAGTGGAGCGGCTCCCTGAACCAAGGCACATGCCTGATGCCGTTTTGCTCCCAACTGGCCAAGTCTTCATCGTCAATGGCGCCAAATCAGGGCTTTCTGGCTATGGCAACGTCAAAAGCCAGGTCGGCGAGTCAAATGCGGACAACCCAAACCTCACACCAGTTCTATATACACCCAATGCTCCTTCCGGCCGACGATTCTCCAGTGTGGGTATGAAATCGAGCTTGATACCCCGTCTCTATCATTCGGTGGCGACACTGACCCCTACTGCGGACATCTTGGTTGCAGGAAGTAATCCCAATCTGGACAGAAGCGAGTTAAAATATGGGACGGAATACAGAATAGAGCGATTCCAGCCGCCCTACATGAACGCAGAGCGACCGGTTATTCGCCAGCTCCCTCGCAACATTTACTACGCACAGCCATTTGAGATGATCGTTACCGCACCTTCCAAGACGAGCCTCACAAAGCCAACAATCAAGGGTAAATCTGTTGCATTCATTGAAGGTCACCTACTAATACGTTCTGTAAAGTCGCACTAATGGACTTGGGATTCGTCACGCACACAGTACACGCAAACTCCAGGCTGGTCTATCTGACGGTCTCGTCGTTCCACAATCAAGAGAACATAATCCTGGCCGGACCGCCAGATGGTAATATCTTTCCACCAGGTCCAGGGTGGATCTTTCTTGTCATCGACGAGATCCCAAGTCAAGGGAAAATGGTAATGGTTGGGGACGGACGAGGCCCACCAGTGGACGAGGCTGCCTGGGAGAAGTAAGTCTACACATGGCGGCCATATGGACGGCTTTCTAACTCGCACAGCGTGCTAAAGCAGACTATGATCGACCAGTACGAAGAGTCCAGGAAGAAAGGCAAAGCTCACGACCCTAATAGCCGAGTTTGAGTGAGAACTGCTACTTTCCCAGTTCTCTTGAGCAAATCCATTGCGATTGTTTTGTGCAGCGTCGTTTTTCTTGTCCATCAGATGAGCAACGGTTCAAAATTATATGATATAGCAATTGAGATCATAACGCCCGTTGTTTCATCCGACTGCTTACAGTCCTTAATCCAGCGTAAACCTTTCCGGGGGGTGATCCAAGGATAAGGGATACAATTGCATCTCGTGCAATTTTAATGTTTTGGAAAGACCCCATGATATGAATTTTCCTGGTCCATGATGTCAGAAAACGAGAAATCCGCCAAGTAAACGACGAACGTGTCTGCAAGGACGATGCGTGTGCGGCTTGCATTTTCGATTGTGAATTTTGTCTTTCCGTCTTGTCCTGCTATCCTGCCTGGTGGTGGATGAATAACTGCTGATAGGATGCACAACTGCATACCGATGGCCCGCGACAAGTGATCACCGTGCAATGTTTTTACGTCCTTGATCTCGAAAGAATCAAGGTAGAGGTCATCCAAACGAAGAAGTGCGACAGCGTCCTTTAGTGACGTTGGCAATAAGCGATCGTCAGACGCGGTCTACGCTTACATCGACATCGAAACCAAGCGCATAGGCTTTCACGAAATCGGCTCCTTTCTGAATCGACCCAATGTCTTTTGTTTGCTTGGATGTCTGTGCAGGATGTCAAGTGAAGCGCCAAATGATTGGAAGACACATGCTCGAATTTCGACGCATCGCCGTTGGACATTCATTCGAACTTGCAGACCAAGAATCTCCGTAAGCGGCGAGAATATGTTGATCCAGTCTTTCTTGATTGGTGTCATACGGTGCGGGGGTATTGGGATACGCCGGGCCTCAGATTTGCGTGCCGTCGATTGGGCTGCGGTAGCTGGGAGGGCAGGAAATGATGGCACGGAGAGCGGTTGTGGAATAGACTTGGGATCAATGTCAATCGCGAGCTCGTCGTCTTCCTGCGCGTCTCGGTTCCATTGTGTGGGTTCTTGAGCGAGAGGCTCCAGCTGCATGTCCTCGTCTTTGTCTGCATTATTACCCGGTCTCATCGAACTCGTCTCTCTATTCACCGCTGTTTTTCTTTTTCCAAGTCTCCTCCGATTTTTCTTGTGAACATTAGATGGGACAATGACATGAGTGACGACCATGATGGGAGGTGTGTACGTAATACAGAGATCTCTTACCATGACTAGCAACACGGAGGGTAAGTACTAAGTAGTGTACCAACATCTACCATTCCCTGAGATGTCTTTTTTCAGCTTTGCAGAGTTTGCTCCGTTCCCTCGAGCATGCCAGCGACGATTCACCAACTGGCACCGCATCATCCGCAGAACAACTACAGAAAATGTCAGAAAAGATGAGAGAGGTCTTGGGCAGTGGAAAAGGTCGTAGCCTATTGCCATTGCCAGGAGATCAGGTACATGTGCCACGGAAATGTGACCTACTCGATTGCCGACTCTCGAATGCAGCTCTTGAATGAAGACGGCCTTCCCATCATCGACATCTCAGAACTAGTTGATGAGGATGTCCGGACCAGCACTTTGCCCCCTCCTACCCCAGAACAGGACTTGGTCACGCTTTCTCTTTTATCGCCTGCTGAAAGGGAGCAGAGGCGGCGCGAACGCGACCGCATCCTTGATCTGCTAGAGGAGGAAGAACGTTTACAGCAACTCCAAGAAGAGCGGGATGCAGTTGCAGAAAAACAGGAAGAGTTTAGAAAACGAAAGGAGTCCGCAAAAACCGAGCTGCATCAGTTGAGAGCGGCCCAGGAGTTACAAAAGAAAATGGGACAGGCCCTCGTCCAGCGCGTCAATGGAACGCAGGACAGCGGAAAAGAGTACGAAAAGGCCCTCGTCGCGCCCTCGATTGCAAAGAAAAGCGTATCTTTTGCGGATGTACCACCCGCCCATGTTCACGAAAGATGTCAACAGACCCAAAACCACCAGCCCGATTGTGGCGATGTTTCTCTTGGTCGATTGCGTGCACCAAACCCACCTCTGGTGAGTACCGCCGAGGCGCAGAAGTACCCAATGAAGAGCCGTGTAGTGGAGAGGCGGTCAACTCTCACATTTTCTCCTAATGACGCAGACTCGGACGATGAGTCTACCTCCGTTTTGTGCCTCTCTCCGCGCCAGGAACCCGATTCTTTTGACCATGAGGACGAGTCCTCGTCCAGTGGCAATACCTTGCCGGATGACGCACTATTGGAAGGGTTCGATTACGATATGGCACGACACCACCGCGAAATTGCCTTGGAGTACCACGAGAAGAGGCACTCCATTAGCGCAGAGACCGCCAAGGCAATGTCTGCTCATATTTCTAGTGATGACCAGCAGGAATCCGTAAGTCACGCAAATTGCTATGCATCTGTTGATACCAACATCACTCTGAGCTCCAGTCCAAGGGACAGTTATCATTGTCCCACTTCCGAGCAGACCGCATGGCAGCAGCATACGATAGATCACACGCGGCTGTCTCTACATCTGTTGGGCAAAACGTTATTCCAGCCTCTCGTCAAAAGTCCCTTCTGACGTCCGTAAGGCTGGGCAAATTGGAAAACGACCAGCTGGTCGGGGGTGGATCAGGAGAAAGCGGGAGCGAAGATGGGATCGTCAGTGAAGTAATTCAAATGTTGCGAGCGGGAAATATACAGAATGTCGGTCCCGATTTCAACCCATCTTCAACGTCCACCATTACACTTCCTAGAGATCCCGGTACTGTGGAGTTGCAATCCACAGAGACGTCAACTGTCGTCCGTGGAACAAAGTCATCGAAATTCAAGGCGGCTCGCGGGAGAGAGGAGAATGAAAAGATTACCTTTGGGGGCGATATCGGGAGGAACGATACTCAGTCACAACCCACTGTTCGGAACGTCTTTGAGCGAAAGACTCCAAGGATGTCTCCCAGGCAACATTTTCCTGTCAATAAACCACTCTCGCGATCGCATGCTCACGCTTCCGAGTCACTACCTCCTATGGTCATTGAATCACCGTCATTCCCTAAGACACCACCTTTGGAGTCCTCTCCTGCTCACTCGGCGACAGCTGGTCTTCCGTCGCTCCGTCAGACTCAGCTTGAGCGCCTGCCACTAGTCGATGCGGATTCGTCTGCGACACAACATCCAATGAGCCGGCCTCGGGATTCTAAACGGGATTCCTTGTCGATGGAAAGACCTATCTCAAAATTTATGGCAGAAAGGAAGAAGCTGACAGAATGAGGTTTCTCTTTTTTTTTTTTTTTTCATTTCAATACCGTATGATGGCGTGTGATTGCCGAAGTAAAAATGATGGTCTAATGTTGTCCATCACTAGATGGCGCATCTTGTTCAGTGTTACCTTCCGCGTTCTTATTGCTCTATTTACACAAAGCTATTTTCAACCCGATGAATACTTTCAAGCGCTAGAACCAGCCCACAAGTATGTTTTCGGTTATGGTCACCTCACCTGGGAATGGGTAAACCCTGAGCCACTGAGGAACGTGCTGTACCCTGCGCTCAACGTTCCTGTGTATTGGCTACTGAAGGTATCAGGATTACATGTATATCCTTCATTGGTGGTAAGTCTCAGCGGGAGCTTGTCTGATGCACCTAATATCAGTACTAGGTCGCAGGACCAAGAGTACTCCATGGTTTACTTGCCGCTTTAACAGATATATGGCTACCAAAGTTAACTAGCATCATTCTTTCTGGCGCGCCTGGGAAGGGCATTGATGACTACACAGTCCTGTCAGTAAGTAGTGATATTTGCGTCCTGAATCCTTCAGTTATCTGGGCTAATAGCATTTTCTTTCCGTGACCTCTTTCTTTCATGCCTTGTCCTTGTCAAGGTCCTTGTCCAATTCACTAGAGGTGACCCTCACGACTATAGCTCTGGTGTATTTCCCTTGGAATGTCATAACGGCATCATCGTCCTTGCTTGACTTGTGCGTTCTACTGCACAACGTTACCCGCTTGTATGTCTTACGAAGTCTTAAAGGCCTAGTTTCAGACAGAGCGTTGCTTTCGCGGGGATTGCATGTGCTATTCGACCCACCAATGCTATAATTTGGATATACATGTTTATCCTCCTCCTTTGGCGAGTCAGAGCGAATACGAAACTTTTGCAATCTATCATGCGCGAGTGCATCTGCATTGGGTATGTGTTCGTCTTGTGTTCTTGCGATCCTTTTTTTTTGACGCCGGCTAGCTCGACGATCATTCTGGCCGTTTTTGTGTTGGACACCTGCTTTTACGGCCGGCCAACGTTGACCATGATTAATTTCCTGTTCGTGAACGCGTCGCCAATCTCTTCATTCTACGGGTCGAGCCCCTGGCACTATTACCTCTCGCAGGCCCTTCCTATTCTATGCATACCAACATTGCCGTTCGTTCTTCATGGGTTTTGGCTTGCATCTGCGAATCAAGGAAGCAAGCTGCATGCCATGGCAGGATGTGTCGCATGGACTACATTCGTCTACTCGTTTATCGGACACAAGGAATGGCGGTTTTTGCACCCACTGCTGCCCATGATGCACATTTTGGCCACCGAATCCGTCCTTTGGCTGGCACGAGGTGGAAGAGCTGGTCATGCAAGGCATACATTACAAATCTCGGCCTCCAGAGGACTCCAAATTGCTGTCTCACTCTTTTCGATGCTATCGGTCACTGCGTCTGTCTATGTCGTGTTCTTTCATTGCACAGGTCAAATTAGAGTCATGTCGTTCTTGAGGCAACTTCCTGTCGAAAACTCTACAACAATCGGATTCCTGATGCCATGCCACTCCACGCCATGGCAAGCGTATCTCCATCGTGCAGACCTTGCACAGCCCGGGAAGATGTGGGCTTTGGGATGCGAACCCCCTTTGGGGTACGTCAATTTTTGATCGGATACCCATGCCATGCTGAGTAGACAAACGCAGACTTCAAAGCCACTCGGCATACAAAGACCAAACCGATATTTTCTTCGAGTCCCCGTCTTTGTACATCAAATCACACTTTCCGGCTCGTGTTGATCCCACATTTCCCGCGTCCCCATTTGCCTCTTCGGTTCCAGACGCAGCCTTTATACAAACATTGCGAGCGATAGAGAATCATTCGGGTTCGTGGGATCTCGGATGGCGGCATGCATGGCCGCGTTATATTGTCTTCTTTGGTGCGCTTTTGAAAGAGCCTGGAGTACAAGCTGTGTTCGAAGGGAATGGATATGTTGAAGTATGGAAGGGTGGGAGGGAATGGGAGGGAGAGGGAAAGAGAAAGGGAGGGGTAAGGGTCTGGGCTCACAAAGGTGTATACTTGACACTGTCCTAGACGTGATTGCCTAGATGTATAGCCTTTCGATGAGTATGTTTATTCCAGACATAATCTATCGAATTCAATTCGTGAGCGAGTTAAAGAGTAATAGGGAGTCGAGCGTGGTAGTCGAGAAAGCATCTCATTGTCTACGGCGGCGTAGCTATAACCTGATGACGCTCTAACCTCATTTGCTCTGACGCCGCGTGAGCTGGGCTGCAGGGTTAGCGTATAGGAATAGGAAGGAGTGAAAGTCAACCACTGACTCTGCGACGCTTCTTCAACCTGGCAAGAAATTCAGAGAGAAAGCTGAGAAGAGGGAAAATACGTACTTGTGTTTCTTCATCTTCTTCCGCTTCTTTCGCCGTGTACTGTCGGCGTGGATGGTAACCCATTCCTGTGCCGTTTCTTTAGCCAGGGTCATGTCATTCTCCAAGCACTTGGTGCCCAACCCGAGCTGAGACAAGACCTGCTGCCAAGCAATAGCACCCCCGACCCGATTCATGACCAACGTGTGAGCGAGCTGGCGAGCTGCATCTGCATCTGCGTCAGGGGAGGACTCGGGGGGGTTATCGATGGTGGAGTGTGGGGATAAGTCACCGTGGAGCTGATCCTCGAAAGTGAACAAGGGCGTGCAAGGGTCGACGGCTTCAAAGATGGCAGATGTGGGCTGGTTCAGGAGGAGCAAGGGACGATTCAACGAGAAAAACTGATGAAGCTTGTAGTCCTTGGAAGAGATGGCAGGATGGACTGGGGGATACTTGGACACTGTGGACGGGGCCCGTGTTGGCTGCGGATGTGGTTCAGGTGGCTTGCTGGACGGATTCTCGTCACCGGGTGCAGCATTGACCACACCGCTTGGATTTGCAGGTGGACTGGTGGCCCCGGGTTCTGGAGAAGCCGTGGTGTTGTCGACCTTTGCACGGCCGGGCTGCGGGACAGGCTTTGGTGGTTTGGCAGAGATAAAATGTCGACCACCTCCAGGTTTTGAGGAGAAAAAGGAGTAAGCCCTACCTACTGGATGAGCAGGACGGGCCAGACGGTGGACGAGCGACATACGGCTGTACGTGGTTGGTGGCCACAACAGCATCACCGCCACCTGATATGATACACGCTGTATATAACCCGACTACCACCATGCACCCTCCCCATGGCATACTCCCCTCTACTCCCAGATCACTCCACCCCATTCTGCAGACCAAAATGCGGCATACTCGACATGCTTCCGTACTTGCCCCTCGATATTCTTTGTGAGGTATCTTTATCTACTTGTCACGTCTCACATTTGGTCACCGTCGCCATGTAGATATTTTGTTTTCTGGACCCAGCCGATCTTCTCGTTCTCGCTCGCACCTCCAAGGCCTTTCGTTCATTTCTCCTAAAGAGCTCCTCCGCCTTTATCTGGAGATCTGCTCGGAGAAACATCGCCGGTCTTCCTGACCCGCCCTCAGACATGAGTGAGGTTCAGCATGCCTCCTTGGTCTTTGGGTCCGGATGCCATTACAAGGTAAGGCCACCTCTACGTGCATCGACATACTTTGTCAAGTTGTGTTCCCAGGGATGCGACAAAAAAGCACGCGACATTGTGTGGCACTTGCGTATCCGCTCATGTGCAAGCTGCCGGTCAAAACACCAGTATGTCTGTGTGATTCACACCCCTCAGAGATGAATTCCCTCTCCAGGCCTATCAACATAAAGGAGAATGATGATTGCTTTGCTGTTTGCGCGATACTCGGCTGTTATCCCAATTCACTTGAAAATTATATACCTTGCGGACCCTTTCTCAATGCCAGAGGCACGTTTGTCACTTAGTTGTCCCTCATGGAGATTCTCAAATCATGTAGGAAAACCTTTCAAGGGTTTCCAAGCGTCCCACATCAAGACTTTCAGAGATGAGCTATGCTCGTTACCCCCTTCAGAACGTCAGACATACCTTGATCGTTGTAGACAGATTGCAGAGTCAACCGCACAGGCAAGCGTCTCAATTCAAGTCGTGTGAGAGCCGCTCCTCATCGATAACCAGTTTGCGAGCACAGGTGTGGCTTGGCAACTCAACGTGAAAAACGTGCGTATCACGGAATTGCGCAACAAGCGTGCAGCACGTGCAGAAATGTTTGTTCAACCTACCATTTAGCGAACTCGACTGACAAAGCTAAACAGCATTCACAACTGTCTCATCGAGACTGGATTTAAAGAAGAAATTGATTATTTTGGGTGGGGCCGTATCCGCAAGCATCCCCTTATCAGTAGTACCCAAGTACTGACAGATAAAGGTATACACCCCGCCTCCGACAACAACCTCCCATTGACCCCTTACCAAGCACGAATTAGCGTTCTGGACCAGGTCAGAGAGTACATGTTAGGCTGGCGAGAACTTCGGATGGAAGAACAGGTGTATGCTTCTCGACGCCGGGTTTTTGTCGATGCCTGGCTCCAGTTTACAACAACAATTTTTCATAACGCTCCGAATGATTGCCCCTACTTCCCACTTCCGCCGAATTCTACGGTTGGCTTCTCTGAGGGCATCGATTCCATCATCCGACAGTCTGGCTCAATGTCACAGGATTCCCTTCTCGAACAATTACATGCTGTCTTCTTCCAGGCTTGTGAATACGTCCTTGATTGGCACAGAACAATGCGCAGAGAGTTAGCCAGTTTACTTCCCGAGTCCAAAACCGAAGACGATGACGAAGTGATTCATGCTCGGCTCAAGCTCGCCATATCCATTTTTCAGTGCAAAGCTGGTCCCAATTGCCGGAGCAAAGATCGTACATTGGTATATCCAGAGATTCTATTCCACCCTTGCTTCACAATTGCGAAGCCGGGGGATGGACCCTCTCCCAAAGATCCTCTGGGTATTGCCAATCAAAAGGCTTGCAATATGATGGGCGGCAGCCCTTGGAACTGGAGCGGACGTGTACAGGTACATCCGAGACAGTGCTTGGTGAATAGGATTATATTATGTTGCGGGAAAGATCCTAGGTCAACTACCGCAACAGAGATGGACAAGCTGGATCCTAGGCTAGTATGCGTAGAGTGTGCTACCCGTGGTGGGGTGATCATATCCATGTCTTGGCGTCGTGCTGTGAGCATTTTTCCTCTCGATGATATAGTAACTCATAATTTTTTGTGCACTTTACTAGGTTCAACACAGCATTGCATTTCATCCAGATTCTACCCTCCATCATCCATGGTTTATGGTTTGCCACACTATGCGCGTATGGATTAATACGCTGGACTCCCGGAAGTCCAGACCGTTCCCAAGCGTAGCAGGGAACACCTTGGGTGATTATTCTATTTGCCTTCTTTGCCCTCCTCGTATTCCATCTTGGAACACGCGCTTTGGATATGGGGATGTGATAGATCACATTAAGAATAAGTATGTCCCTACTTCAGAAATAGTTTGCAGTATTGATCACATTCGTATTAGACACGGTATCCCCAACCCAGTCCTTCACAAAGACTATGCATTTGATCAGAACATTACCCCAGTTTACCCCGATCCCGTGGAAATGAGGCCTTAGAAGGTTGTTGAATTAGCTACTTGTTTTTTGTATCCATTTCACGATGTTGAATTGATAAGCATGACGATCTGGTTGCTGACAAAGCATCTTGAGAGCGTTCTACGGTAGTACACCATCCTTTTAGCCACTCATGTCTGGAATTTGCAGGCCGCGCTTAGCTGAAGAACGCAAGCAATGGAGAAAAGACCACCCATTTGTATGTGCTATCGTGCTATCTCCGCTCACACGTAGATCGCTTGAATACAATGCGGCATCCCTATCGACGTTCTTCTTTTAAGCAGCTCGTTGACTCATTGTGGCTTGTCGTTTAGGGTTTTTATGCGAAACCTGTCAAGGCTGCTGATGGCACCATGAACCTTATGGAATGGGAGGTCGGTATTCCAGGGAAGGCTGGGGTAAGCTGTAGAATGATTATTCGATCTAACACCCGCTGCAAGCTGAGCTGGCATTTTGCGCAGACACCATGGGAGGGTGGGTTGTACAAGCTTTCAATGGCATTTCCAGAGGGTAATTGAGACATTTGCTGTCAGGAGTTGCTCATTGATGGTTTTGTAGATTACCCCTCCAAGCCCCCAAAATGTGTGTTTCTTGGACTTGGGATATATTTCCAAGCAATCGATCGCGTATGCAGGTAAATTTACACCACCTTTATTCCACCCCAATGTATATCCGTCCGGAACCGTCTGCCTGTCCATTTTGGATGAGGAGAAGTCGTGGAAGCCTGCGATCACAATCAAGCAGGTATGTGCTGTCTCACTCTGGATGTTGGTACAAAAGCTTTTATGACTACATTTCAGATATTACTGGGAATTCAAGACCTACTGGATGACCCGAACGTCAATGATCCTGCACAAAGCGATGCATATACCATGTTCAAGTAAGATACCAGTAAGCTCTTCTGGATGTAACTAATATCCCACAGAAATGACAAGGTAGCTTACGAGTAAGTCCACCATCTAGAAGTCAGTGCTTGGAGTGCTGAATACTGACAGGAGAAGAATCCGAGCACAGGCCAGAGAGAACATACCAAAGTAATTGTGCCACAACCACTCTACCATCAGGATTGACAATATTGTTTTATGCATGTATTCGGGTACAGCTACTTATGTCAATGCAGAATCTATGCATTTCATACTTTGTTCTTGCAATGAGAGAGAAGGGAATGGTGGAAATCGTGAGGTGTGGAAATGTAAGTACATAGAAGTGGTGTATACTAGGACATGCGTTGGGTGAAAAGCCAAAGGCTTTTTCCGGCCCGAAACTGCACCCGGGAGAGCGAGCGGTGAGGGAGGGAAGGGTAACCAGCAACGCTCGAAAATGAGACCGAGTGAGACAGCATCGGACAACACACGAGGTGGAATGGAGTCTGTGGCCTGTGAGAGGGTGTGGTGGGCGGGTCAAAAAACAATAGTATAAGCTGAGTATGTAGAAGAGACCACTACGGGACACTGTGGACGGAGTGGGCAAAGGGAAAGAGACACTATACCCACTCCGCTTCTCACGCATAGACTAACACCTACGCACGCCTCGTGCCTCGGCTAGCGTAGGCAGACAACTTAGTACATGAGCTTTTCGATGGCCAGTTTGATGTTGCGAATTTGGCTCTGGAGCTCACGGGCCTCGCTAGTGGTGACACTTGCGGCTATGACTGGGCGAGACACATTGCACGCGCGTCCTAGGGCAGCCTTTGATGGAATAAAGACATACGGAACATTCTGCACAACAAAAACAAAGTAAACACCTGATGGGAATGTGTATAATAAAACACAAGCCTACTTTTTCTTCACATAACAGTGGAAGGTGCAATAAAATCTCCAGTGGTTCCGTGTCCGCAGTCAGTACAACAAACTCGGCCACACCACGGTTCAAGGTTTTAGTCGCTAGGCTATAGTTTAGTATGATCGTAGGACTCAAAGAAACCAGAGTGGACCTTCGTTCGCGCCTTTTTTAAGTTGCTTGTACTGGCCAGCTTGTTGCACCAAGTCAAGGATCTTTCAAATATAGCACGAGTGCAAAGGGAAGTGTAAGGATGACTGCATAGGGCGCTCCCAACGAGTAGAAAATCTCACCGAGTTTGTCAAGGGCTCATCAGCGAGAGGCCATGCCTTGCCTCGAGGTTCCGTCATTTGAGGTTGAAAGGTGAAACTTTGAAGTTGGGTTAGGTTAGACCTCACCAGCTGTTCGAGATCCTTGGTCGAACACAGACCTTTGAAATCTGGCAAGCCATCTGGAATTGCTGATGTAAGTAGATCCAGAAAGGGAATGTGTAGTGTTGAACATCGATATATCAAGAACCTCTGCAGCACTCTTCTGCCTCAACGAATCCGTGTAAGAATGGTCTTTTCCATTTACTACCCCATTTTTCCCGGGCTCGCAGTTCGTCGCACCTTTTCCCCTTACACCGGTGGAACTATCTCGACTACGACGCAGTCGATGAGCATGACTCGCACATCCTGTCTCTCTGCCATGACCGACCCACTCCCTCATTGAGCCCAGTTGCTGTGTCTGACTGTGCACTCGTGGCACCACGGCGATTGTTATGGTACCGTTACGACCACGGTAGGTTGGATGAGATAGGAGAGAATGCGGAACAGGGTTGGTGAACACGGCAGGCGTTGTGCGTGAACAAGAGTGAGGATTGAGGCGGGTGGAAAGCGGGTCTGTCAGGCAGGGCGTGCAGAAGGACTGGGTCAGGCCTGAGCGTCGGTGGCTCCGTACACTAATGCATCACTGGTATTGGAGTCTAAGAGACCATGTGATCGGGCAAGGGCTGGATGTGTACGGAATTAATTGGGCAGGAAGGAACTGGGAGCGGGCCGTCACTGTGTGTCGTATGTGCAGACTCTCTTGAGAGGTTCCCAGGTAGTGCGCAAGGGGGTATGTTGCCCTCTTGCCAATTTGGCATGGCTGAGAGTATAAATTGGGTAGGCGATCCTTTTGTAGATATGATCGATACCACCATGACCCCAAGGGATACCACACGAGGCCAACTGAGTGGTACGCTCCTTATCCATGGGGATCGCGACACGGCGGGCGCAGAGGTTGCACCATCCATATCAGTCACATCGAGCGAGTGTCCTTCATCACTTGGCAATATCCTGAGTACTCAACTTGGATACTGCTCACAGCTTTCAGGGTACCCCCCGATGACGATCGAAGCGGCCTCAACACTATAGTAGCCGATCGACACATATATGCTCGATACTCACAAGGTGTATCCTCACGAGTGCATCAGATTTTAGGGAAAATAAATGTATGTGTGCATTCAATGCTCAGATAGCGATAAAATAAAACACCCAATCTTCTAGCAAGGGTACGCTATCACATATGCATCCGGTTTGGCTGCTGCTTCCTCAGTAAGTTTTTGAATGGATGAAGGATGGTACATGCCCTTGATTGGCTCATTCTAGGCTCTTGCACATTTCCAACCAAAGCGGGTCGCTATTTCCGGAGGATATATGGGGTGCCATGGTGCCATAGAGATCTACTTAAGGGGAAGGTCTGAAAAACCTGCCATCATTGACCTCGAGGACGAGTATCAACAAGGCGACCTTTGCTGGCTTGAAACGCCACTCAACCCTACAGGCGAGTCACGGTAAGCTAGGATTTGTGGTTTCCTGTCTACACTGGGTCATCTGACAGTAGAACAATTAGCGACATCAAATACTATGCAGACAAGGTATATTCGACGCAATTTAGGCCGAAGGGGGCTCACTCGCCCTGTTTACCCCAGATCCATGCAGTCGGCGGAAAATTATTCGTCGACTCGACTTTTGGCCCTCCGCCACTTCAATACCCTTTCAAGTTTGGCGCTGATTGCATTTTCCACAGCGGTATGTCCCAAACCATATCAATGTGAAAACGTTGAAGCTTCTTAGGAACAAAATACTTTGGTGGTCATTCCGATCTACTCTGTGGAATTTTGGTCGTCAAGACTGCTGAGGAGAGAGAGCAAGTGAGCCTCTCTTTGACTAGTCTCCTCACACTAGCGTTTGATAATTGCGATTAGCTATGGAATGATCGAATTTACCTTGGAAATGTGATGGGGTCACTGGAGTCGTGGCTTCTCCTGCGATCCCTTCGTACCATGCACCTTCGTATTCCGAGACAGTCAGCAAGTGGGACAGAAATTGCGCAATGGCTGCACAAAGCTAGCAATATCCCACAGGGCCAAGAAATGGACGGCATTCCGAGTGGCGTTGTCACAAGAGTGTGGCACTCCAGTGTACAGGGCTCCGATGAACGTGGCTTTGACCCAGCATCACAAATGGAAGGTGGATACAATGCCACCTTTTCTATCCTTGTACGTTTTATCCTCGGAACGTCTGGTAACTGACGAGGAAATGGCTAGCTTGCACGCCACTCCCAAGCGGACGCTCTCCCGCATAACCTTGAATACTTTGTGGTGCGTTGGGAATATGAACTAATCGTTCGTCTGTTAACCCACCTTGGAGCCTGCCACGAGTCTCGGGGGTGTAGAATCGTTGGTCGAACACCGTTTCAAGTCGGATCCAAAGGAGAACCCCCTCCTTGTACGTCTTAGCATTGGTGTAGAAGAGGTCGAGGCGAGTAATTGGGTAGTCCATTCTTACCGTTATCCTGATGAATTGTGAGCAGGATCTCAAAGATGACCTCCGCAGGGCACTCCAGGTTGTCTCAAGGCTCTGAAATAGTAGTAGTACTAATGTTGTACAAACAATGTCAAATAACCCTTACGCGCGTCGAGCAATCCGCGTCAGCTTTGTCCTGATCTATTATGAACACTCTCGTTCAACGGTATGCAGCGCCAGGCGCAGTGTCTCGTGCTCAAAAGAAAAATGCCGCCATCGTAGGCGACGACGACGACTGTTCCGATGCTATGTGGGGGTCTCTGGCTGGTTATGGCAGCTTGGCCAAAGGTGTACCAAGTTTCATTGTACCATCTGTCCCAGACGTGAGTGGGCCTCCTGTGCAATGTTTTAACATCTTACTCCAGTAAAGCCGGCTGCATTCCTGAGGCTTCATACGGATGATCGTGCAGACCCGTCGTGCAAGATCAAGATCCAACATGGCACTACTACATTAGCGTTCAGATTTCAAGGCGGTGTCATTGTCGCAGTTGATTCCAGAGCTACTGCTGGAAGCTACGTAGGTAGGGATGATAACATTGTGTCGGCGGGTGCATCGCCATTTAATATTTATGATGTCAGCGAGTGGAACTGTCAAGAAGGTCATTGAAATCAATCCTTACTTGTTGGGTACAATGGCTGGTGGTGCAGGTAATATCCTGTGACAATTCGGTTTACTTCAGAGTTCATCATATGTTCAGCCGATTGTCAATTTTGGGAAACGTATTTGGGACTCCACTGTCGCTTGCATGAACTCAGGAATCGCGAGCGAATTTCGGTGTCTGCTGCCAGCAAATACCTCAGCAATCTGGTGTATAGTTACAAGGGCATGGGCTTGAGCATGGTGCGTGCCCCGTTGCAGTTGATAAACTTGCACTCACGTCACGATCAGGGTACGATGATCTGCGGCTGGGATAAGACAGTAAGCATCAACTGCCACGTCATGTTCCTCAATGATGGCATTTCTGTTCAAGGGCCCTGCATTATTTTATGTCGACTCTGATGGTACACGTCTGAAAGGAGATCTTTTCTCCGTGGGATCAGGGAGCACGTTTGCGTATGGTGTATTAGATCAAGGGTACCGATGGGACCTCACGGACGAGGAAGCTCAGGAGCTTGCGAGGAGGAGCATCTACGCCGCTGGTCACCGCGATGCGTTTTCAGGCAACACCTGTAACCTCTACCACGTGAAGGAAGAAGGTTGGCAGTTCATCGGTGCGTTTGGAGTGCGCTGCAAAACGTTTCATCTGACATCGGTTGACAGGCAACTACGACATCACCAAGTTGCATTTCGATGGTCCTGGGGAGACACCTGGCGGCGGCTATGGATACGACGTGCGCATCGAAGGTCAGACGTCCACAAACGCGCCCGAGATCGCAGGCCAGGCATGATGTTGAAATGTTATTTGTATTCGTGTAGTTGCCGACTAACAAATTATCGGCTGGGTCTTGTCGTAAATATCCTGTACAGCGACTTGAAATCCCTCGAATCATGAAACGCTTCTTTGCTGGGAAGACGGGTTCGAAACCTTTTCCTGCTCATCATGACATGGCGATGTCCAGTGTTGGGCTGCAACCAAGCCTTGTCCTACCCCCAGTCCCACACCCGCACCCATACGAGCACATCGCCATAACTGCCACAGACGATGGTCTGGTCATGCGCCCTCATCTGCCTCACCCTCTTTCATACGTTTGTGTATCTTGGGGAAAACATCCTAAAATTGAAGAATTTCAATGTACTTCAAGTGGTCCATCGATCGACTGGAATTCTAGTGTCCTTGCGTACGGTATAGTGGGTATTCTGGACCTCTTCAACGGTACAGACCCATACTCCGTGGTCTAGTATCAATCTGAGCAGTAATCCTTGACAGCATCATATCTAGTAATTATCACCGCCCGCTCGCGCGTTGGGTACTGTGAGTCAATAATTCGACACTTGTCCGAAATTCACACACCCAGTTTCCATAGTGTTCGACGATGACTATTCGATATATTCCATAAAGTCCGTCTGTGCCATCCCCCTGGTCAGGGACCGTGCCCACCAAGTACTTGATACTATCACGAGTCGCATATCATCATCCCTCATTTCTGGCAACGATGCCCGAGATTTGCGGCCTCAAAAACAAGTAGAGGGATCCAAAACCACTAACGCCCATGTTAAATTCGCGGATGAGAACGATGTCAAGGTCATGAGCCACACAGAGGGCACATTCGGCGACATCCAGACTGAAGAACCTCTGACATCGTTCTCGTCATCTGGGACATCAACACCAGCATCGAGTGAATCCTCGGCCAGTTTCAATGTAGTGAAATTGATTGCAGACAGAATGTCATTCTGGACAAGACTTTCCAAGCGTCGACCTAGCTCACCGCACGGCCCACCCTCAGGTTCTGACGAACACTTGTCTTTGGATTCTATCATTCAGAGCACACGCGGCGACCCCACTTCCATCGTCAATTCGATCATAACTTCGACTGCACCTCCCCCAGAGTCGGTGGTGGAACAACACACAGAGCTCGAGGACCGGGTTGTCCGCGAATGCATCAAGGAATATATCAAGGGGTGCATGTATTTTGCTTATCATTTCGGTAGGCATCTTACCCCTTAGGATGGCCGCGAATCATTGAACGATTGTGCAGATATAACCAGATCTCTACAGAATAAGCACCACCAGTCTTTAAGGTCCCATAAAGAAGAAAACTTACTTGCCAAGCTCGATGTCCTCCCATCGGATCCTTTGGTCGAGCGTCCTGACCTCAATGTTGATCCTCTTGCTGAACCATTTTCGATGCTCCCACTTTGGAAGCGTGTCAACAGAGAATTTTGGTGGAACGAGTGGCTTTCGAAACCTTTCACAGATGCGGGAGTAGGTGTTCTTATTAAATCAAGAACCAAAAAAAAAACAAAGAACTGTTCTAGATGCACTCGTATGTGTTACCAATCGTCCAGGGTCATTTTCAGGCGTCTACTTTCGACATCCCAGCGCCACCCCTTATGTCAGAGCACGATTCGGTCTCGTCCGTGGATTATTTGATCGCATCACGGCGCTCTAGATATAGAGCTGGGCTTCGCTACCAACGACGAGGTGTGGATGAAGAAGCTCACGTAGCGAATTTTGTTGAAACAGAAACAATTACGCGAATAAAGGTACTCGTCGCCTTGTTGGACGGCAATTTACTATTGTCTAAACTCGAATAGAGAAGTGGGGTGGAGAATGTTTTCAGCTTTGTCCAAGTCCGCGGCTCAGGCAAGTAGTTCACTCTTGAGGACAGCTGCGATGACCCTGCTTCCAAAGTACCTCTTTTCTGGACACAATCAGGATACAGTATGAAGCCCCCGCCAGTTCTGTTGCCAGAGCGCACGTCCGAGCAAAACTTGGACGCGATGAAACGACATTTCCAGCGTTCTATCGCCATCTACGGTCTGCATGTATGCCCTTTTTCGTTGATTCAGACGCTACCTTAACTTTCATTATTAGACAATAGTGAACCTTGTGGAACAAACAGGAAAGGAAAGCATTTTAGCGAAAGCATACAAGTCGTACGCAGAAAGGATAGAAAATGAAGCCATTCGGTCAGAACCACGCCAGCTAGTTGTTTCGTCTCCCGACCTCACATCTACCTAGTTATTGCGAATATGATTTTCATCGTGAGACAAGAGGAATGAAGTGAGTGGCTGGATATTTCCTTCGTGTTTCATTCGCCTCAATTGAGATAGATATGAGAATATATCAAAACTCATCGATGGCCTTGAGCGAACATTTGAAAGCCAAGGGTACGATTGGTTTCTCTCGCCGCATTTTCCGCTTATACCTTGCGATGGAATTAGGTATTTCTGGGTTTGCAACCGCGTGTTGTTATCAGAGCAGAAGGGTATTTTCCGCGTTAATTGTATCGACTGTCTAGACCGAACCAACGTCGTCCAGGTATGTGTCTCCCCGGCCTACGTGTTCACCTTATTCAGGAAACTCGTTCAAGTCCGCTTTTTCTCGACATGTTCTTTCCAAGCAACTGGAAGCTGTTGGACTTAGAATTGACCCACAAACTGGGCGATCTGGAGTAGACGCAGTTTTTAACGACGGTTTGTGTTGCATCCTGAAAATGCCATGCGTCCAGATTGATCACATCATGACTCTGGACAGTTTGGGCTAACAATGGTGATGCCATTAGCCGTGCGTAGTGAGTCTACCTCACTCGGTTTCACGACCACACTTACGTGCTTGGATACTAGTGCTGGAACCTCGGCTCTAAAAGTAATCCGCTCCCACTCTCCTCAGAAGTTGTATACTTACTAAACTTGACAGGGTGACTACACTAGGTACTTTCCACAGCCAGATGATCTATTCAAATCTGAAAGGCTCCCCAGGACTGGGAAGCGCGACCTGGGTGGTGTGTTAAACGATGGTGTCAATTCTTTGGCAAGAATGTACAGCGCCACGTTTAGCGACTGGTTCTGTCAAGCTGTAATCGATTTCATGCTCGGATATAGGACGACCTCTGTTTTCTTGGAGTTCCTGCTCAAACTGCAATCAACGGATCCGCGTGAACTCATCCGTTTGTCAAGAGTTCGTGCTGAAGCCATTGCCACTTCTGTCTCTCGTATTTTAGACGAAGGAGAATCCCTCTTGGGAGGATGGACACTCACTTCACCAGAGCAATTAAACGTCAAGATTAGCGACAAGTTCGAGGAGAAAATTCTGTTGTTGGTGGGTCAGATAACGTGTCCGTTTCGGATGTTCGCTCAAGTTCAGTCAAAGAGTGCTCGCGCGCTCTACATTGTTGTAGGATTCTGGCCCTTTTCTCATTTAATGGTAGATTCTGAATCGAAACATAGAGCTATGACTATACCCTTGAGAAAGTAAAACTCTATACTCGGGTACCACTCGGGTTAATCACAAAAGTTACCAAAGGTCATTCTAGTTCAGCGTAGTTGGAAAGATGCTCCTTCATAACCTCTTCGGCAGGTGCATATATTTTGTCCCCCTTGGAAGAAGCGAGCCGGGATCCCATCCAAAATGCTGGTTTCTCTATCACTTGGCTCAACACCGATCTTGTCAGCTCGCGGATGACAAGTTATACGCACCGGAATAACCCCATGGATACCCTTCTGGAGCAGACCGGCCCTCAGAGTCTTCACCAAGGGAAACAATACAAGTCGACACCCGGTGGTTCCAGACATCTAGGCAGCATACTATTTAAAATGGTTCCTCCGGGAGCGATGTCCAATCCGAGCGGCGGTGCAGAATCGAATGATACATCTTTCACTACGTTTAAAGCCTTGCCCGTGCGTTCCACGCATGCACTGAATGGGTCCAGGTTTTCAGAGCCTGCGGATGACCTCGCTAGTGCTGCATCATGCAAAGAGGCCGTTGACCTCATTGTTGACGCCGTCAGGAGAGCCTGCGAGGACATTGGGAGTGGCTCCGGAGACGTCCTTATCTTTGAGGAAGACATTGTTAGGTCAGTATGCGGATACTGCGATTACTGCACATCCAACTCAGCACTTGCCATCAGTGTGTCAGAGGCTCAGCGCACAACGAGCATGTATGCAAAGATGGAGTACAGCATGAAGAGATTACTCTGGTTGGGAGGGTAATCAGAACTGAACGTTCCATATGCTCAATTACTTACAACATAGTAGGTAGGCTGTATTACTATGTATGATCAAAGGAGGGACGAGAATAGGGAAGTTCAAATTTTGCGAGCAGAAAAACCTAGCGTGGCCACAGAACGAAAAAGAAAAAAGGGGGGGTATCTACAAATCCGATCAGGTAAGTAAAATGTGAAACTGGATACTACAAGTGGGTTGTGAATAATAAGATATAAATGCAAGAGGCAGGGAATATCAAGTCCAAGATCCATTGGTATGGTACATTACCTGAAGTCCAGTTCACCATCCCCTCCCGCGCCCAGGTCGATGAATCGCGTCATGCGTCTCATCATCCTCCCTTCATCTGTCACCGGCATTTTCAATTGCGTGTCGCCACCAGGGTCGTTACTTCGCGCCCAACCGCCATCACGACTACCAATAAGGGCTGCATGGCGTTCGCAGAGCATTTGACCGTCGACCTCCCAATATTCATTCAGTCTTTCTCTACATCCATCCTCAGATTCGCAAAGAAGGTGTTCTGGATGATATCGTCTTCCCGAGTGTGTCACGGCACACGGACCTTCAATGGGTTGTCCACAAGAAGACGCACCACACAGGGAATGGTTGGCTTCGTGATAGTGATATGCACAAAAGGGTTTCCCGTCAAAGACGTAAAACTCTTTGTCAGGAAATGGTTTCTGAAGCAGCCATGTCAGAACAATGCCTCAAAGGCGAGAATAGAAACAAAGTACTTGGCAAACATGACAATTGAAGCAATCTTTGTGGTATTTCCCTTTCAATTGGCCATCTCTCGAGGACACTGCCTGCTTTTCGATCGGCAAGTTACATCGTCGACACTGTTACAGAGGTTCATCAGCAAGTCTGACAAAATGCATAGTGAAGAACACAGACTTTTGGCAGATACATATTCTTCCAGCAACGCTCACACAAAACACTACCACCATCCATTTGTATCCATCTTCCGTCCTCAATCTTGGAACTGCATCCCGCACAGAACCTGTCTTTCCGCTTCGCCGATCCCCTATTCCGTATCCGGGCAACCTCGGCAGTTATCCCTACACGCTCAGAGTGAACATGCGGATGAGATGGACTAGTGTGTGAGCGTGTGGGTAGCTTTGGGGGCTTTTGCTCGGGAGAAGTAGGTCCTGGAACCGTGTTTGATCGACTCGGTTTTCCAGGACCTCTACTGGGTGTGGGTCCACCAATAGAAGCTAGGACCGAACCCGAGGCTAGGACGGAAACCGACGCGCCTTCTTCAATCAGGGTTTCCATAGCTCGTGCCAAGGCTCCGGCTGACCTGGCTGTGCTCTGCGTGGCTGCCGACGTGCTTCTTGAATGTAGGCCAGAGAGAGATGAAGCTGATGCCGCAGACCTCAATGATGCAGCTGAAATTTGACGAGAAGGTGTGGATGGATGTCTCCGATCCTGCGATGCAGTGGACTTGCGAATGTCTAGAGGTAGTACCACAGGTGTATCGTCATCAGAGTCGTGCGTGTAAGCTAGGCCAGCATCTGAATCGGCAGAAGGCGAAGGTGGTGCATACTCGTCCCTTTTTAGGTCTGTATGCGACGTGTACACACTCTCGTCATCGGATCCACTACCGAGATCGAGTTCTGGTTTCAGAATATCGAGGAATGGAAGCAGCAAGCTATCGCCTGGCATAGGAGATTGAGTGATTGTTTCGCCACTGAGACGGCGCTCAAAGGGATTGGGAATTGGAGAAGGTGAGCGAGAAGGTGACGCAATGCGGACGCCGGATGAAAACGGGTGAGAGAGAGTCTTCTCGTTGGAAGCTGGGCGTGGGGGCTGTTGTAACACTGTATCGTGAGGACTTGGAAGACGGGGGTACTGTCCGTTGGTGGTGTTCGCAAAAGAGACCGGAGATGTAGGAAACGGAGAGACTGGAGAAGGTGTCTGAGCCGAGTTTGGAGACGAAGGTGGAGTCATCGCAGCTACGTGGAACGATGAAAAGTCTGGTACTCGAGTCAAATGAAGACTAACCTCGCATGACGTGACCCAAGGCGGTAGCGCTGGCCAAGTATTGAGGTGGGTTGGCACGGTGGGGATCGCTGTGGGGAGGATGAACTGGTGAATGAGAAGCGGCAAGCATGGCAGCTCTAGCAGCGGCCGCAAAGCCCCTTCGACCAACACCAGCCATGCCAGCTTCGCCGCCAGTCTTTGTGTCGATTTCGCGGACCGCATGAGTACGAGAGGGAATAAGAGACAGGGGCGGCGGGGGCGGCTGCCGCGCTGAGACGGGGAAGGGTATAGTACCAGGCCCGGGTGGAACGGTTGTCCTGGGGGGTCTGGCAAAGGCCAGGGATGTGTTGTGAGGTTCAAGAGAAGGGCGTCGCGCATCCGGAGGAGGGGTAATATTGTCCGGAGACGATCGCGGTGATGGCTGTGGGGGTGCAAGGGCCGCTGGACGGGTGGGAGGAGGACGGGCAGGCGGGTCAGCAAAGCGAACTACGAGTGTGGGCGAGTGTGGGGCGTTGGCAGGTTTTGTTCTGAGCAAGGCAGCGGTCGTGTTGGTCTCCTTGAGCGAGAGAGATCTCGACTGAGGTCGGTGTGCGCATACATGGTCACCCAGGACGGCGAGGGGGACAGGAAGACCACAGCTGGAGCATTTTACGGTTGGGAGGACCTGGGATATGCGGGAGGCCATCGCAAGGAGCGTGGATGGGTATACAATTAGAAATGTGGACTAGGTAGACTTGCAAAGTGCGTTTGCGAAATCGTCCTGATTAGCGACCTCGAAAATGTTACACGCATCACGTATTCACGATCCCTCTGCTCCCCCCACATCCACCACCTCCTCCCTCTCCACCCCGCCAGATGGATTAAACCGCGCAAAAAATGAGTCCCATTGTCCTGTAGCACGCAAAAACTCAGTATTTGTCCCAACAACGCGCTGGTCATTTGACACACCCCAGTCAAACATTCCCCCAGGAATGCCCTCCAAAAGACCAACATCGGCCATCGCAAGTTGTTCCAGTGTATCCGACGCCTGAGGGACGTCGAGCACATTCAGTACCTGCACACTCCCCGGCGTCTGACTCGTCACATTGTTCAACGCTGGGTTCATGTTGGCATGTGCTACCTCGTCGCCTCCCACTCCACCACGACTTGGTGGAGCGATGTTCACCAGGGACGACCCACAGCCAAGTAAATCTGGTCGATCTGTCAAGTAATATGTAACGATATGTCATAATGCCTGTCATATACATGGCACAAATGATGTGCTTACCATCAGCACTTGATGACGTGATAATGCCACCCTGAGGAACTCCCTCGTAATCCCCACGCGCTTCGCGATGCGCTACAAACACTCCCCCACCAGGACGAGACGGGTCTTTCCTGTATTCCAGCCCACGCAACGGTCGTTCGCCTTTTGCACCCCCAGTCAGATTCAGCAAGGGTGGTTGGTCGAGCGGAAGTGGAGACCCTTGAGTTGCCTCATACAGCAACGCAATAATCTCAGCAGTCTGAGTCGGGTAACTCAACACTTGCCAAGTACCCTACCAAGCAACAAGTACTCACCTTACGCCGAGCGGACATGTGATCTGGAGATATGGACCCCTCCCACCTTCGAACGCAGTCCCGTAGTTTTCGTAGCTTGGCAGCAGCATCCACGTCTCGGCGACGCGCCCATGTATGATACTGAAGTACCACTCGGTATCTCGAATACGCCCATCGATATGATAACATACCTGTACCAACGCACACGACGTTGCGGCGTATGCAACCAGGAGCCATATATCGTACATGTGCTCATGGGCGTCAAGCCAGTCAATTGACTCTCCAGTAAGCTGAACAAGTGCATTCCAGGTTTCCACCGTCAAGCCAAATTTGAGGTGTACGGGACACGTATATGATATCCGCATGAAAACACGCCAAAATATCATACACACACACGAGTAAAGTAGATGCAAAAGGCCTGACAAAAGTAGTCTGTGATGAGCGGGTTCAAGGAAACAACAACATTTCTTCTCGACTCGTACCTGCATTTCGTGATGCATCGGGTCCATGATACTTGAGATTTTCGGGGAGATGGGTTTTCCAATTCTCCAGATCGGACAACAAGTTATACAACATCTCATCTGTTGCAAACATCAACCCGGATGGACTTGGGGAGTTATCAGATTAGGGGAAAAGGGAGACTCTCCAACCACAATCCTACCTGTATATTGTCTTCAGTACGCGACCAAGTATGACACTCAATCGAACGAGCTCGTCCAAATAAAGATCATTGGGGTCTCCAGAGGATGGTAGGCGCGCGTCGCAATCTTGGACATCGATCATGTATGGGTGTCCATACGTCAAACTGAGCCTTCTGACAGGTCAGTCGATACCGCAAGGACAACGCAAACTCTTCATACCATCTGTCACAAATCACGCAGGCTCCCCATAACCGACGTCGAAGCTCTATATTTTGCTTTACCGATTCTGCTCGATGCAGGCCAAGATCTTGGGCCTACAAGAGTTATCAAATACACCCGACCACTTCACAACGTCAATGCTTACCATGCGTACCGCAGTGCCAAGGCGAATCCACAATGCCGACAACGCATTGGGCACATATTGTGAATGGCAATCACCCACCATACTCAATATCAACAAAGCTTGAACGTTTGCAATGGATGCCGTCGAAAGAACATCTTCTGTTTTGATTACGCAGTTGACTGCGTACCGGATCAAATCAAAGACAGGCTGTGGTGTCTCTCTTCGAGCGGCTGCTACAAGACAAATGGAATAAAGTAGAATAGGTGGAGGGGAAGGGTTGGAAAGGAATTCTGCTTGTGTGATGATGGGTAGTATCGGGGCGATATCCTTGAAATACGCATTCACAAGTCTCTGAATGATTTCGGGATCGAGTCGCAAATCCATTGGTTTGGGATGGGGCATCTGCTTGTCATCCAAAGGCATGTTCTGCACTGATATAACACCATCCCCGTTCCTTGACACCTCCCACGTGTGATGATAGCGTTGGTCATAGCCTTCGTATACCCGAGAAGATATCGACGCTTGTGAGTGTAGCAAGTGTACGGCAGTGGTCGCACCTGGAAACCCAACTAAATGACCGTTCAATGACCAAGGACTGCAAGACAGACCATGAACATGACTATCCATTTGAGTATCTGTCTGAGGAGACAATGTATTTCGCTGATCGGCAGATCGGTCCTTTTCTTTCTCAGCTAAACCGTCTTCTTCAAGTTTTTTCTTTTTAAACCGTGTCTCTGTGATGGGCAAAAAGAAAGTACACTCAAAGCCGTACTGTTTGCAGTGCTGACAGAGCGGGGGGTCCGATTCGGCAAGAACGTCACACCTGCGACGCGTTAGATCGAGTATATACGTCAAAAAATACAATGTGCCTACCTGATTTTTCGGCTTCGGCAGCTGTCGCACGCGCGTTGGGTTTTCGTACGTTTCTTGGTGTCAATCGGAGGGACTGTGCTGGCGGGTGGAGTGTGCTTTGGGATACTTTCGCTTGACGGGCCTTCGTTATCAGACTCTCTGTCCCTTGACCGTGCTGTGTCGGTTCTCCGTTTCCGCTTGCCCATTATTGTCGGGGACACTGGAGCCAGGGGTGATGTATTGACTGGTTGCTGTTGTTGTTGTTGTTGTTGTTGTTGTTGTTGTTGTTGTTGCTGCTGCTGCTGTTGCTGTTCAGGAACAGACGTATTTGGACGAGGATGACCGTACATCATCATCTGTTGCGAATATTGTGGGTACGCGGTGTATCCGTGGGGTGCTGGGGGATAGGCGGTGGGGTGCATTGGATAGTACTGGGCAGGGATGGCAGGGCTCGTTGCGCCGTTCATCGTGGACGTGGGTGGGTAGGTGGGCGCGGAATGGTGTTGTGTGAACGGAGAGGGGTTGACGGGATAGTTGTTCATCATGTAATGTACGCCAGGATAGGGCTGGAGAGTGGGACCACGTGCGGCAGCAAGCCGGGCGTAGTCTTGAGGGTGTTCCGCTGTGTTTCGGGATGCTGAGGGTCATGGCGGTGAGCGAGGGTCAGGAGACGGAGGCGGGGGACAGACCGTCGTTTGGCTCGCCTGGGCTGAGCCGACGGCGAGGGGGGCGGCGAGAAGAGGAGGCCTCTGGCGCGGCGAGGGGCGAATGTTCTGACTGTTTCTTCTGTCGGGGTTTTCTGGTCCTCGACGGCGCGCTTGTTATCGGCTGAGACTCGCTGGACTTTGGGTCCCCGGCAGAGGATTCCATAGGGAAGGGCAGTACGAGCCGATTATATGCACTCTACCAGACCGTGACTCCGAATTGCCGAGTGATGCGGCAGACGAGATCTCTATCAAGGATCACCTAAAATTTCACCCTAAGCACTCGGTCGTGGATGTGTACGATGGCCTCCTCCTACCTCTCGCGTTCCCTCGCGGCTGGGCAGTTGGGAATGACGAGCCTAGAGAAATGCCGTGTCTTCGGAACGCCAGTTTTAAAGCGGAGATAGGAATTTTCATCTCCGCGGTCCAATGCGTCATCGTGCTGTGTCTCATCGAGGTTGCATATCCTCTATTAGGTTACACAGAACCGACAAAGCTACTCGTCCGTAGGTCTCACTTGTTCCACATCGTCGGTGTCCCATCCGGCGTCATCTAAACCGGGG
>JBBPTN010000171.1:0-36987 GCA_038094075.1 Xerocomus spinulosus | reverse complement strand
ATCATGCCTATCATCGGAACGACGATCTATGGGTTTTCGCTGATGACATCGTTGTGAGTGTTTTATAACGATGTTGCTAGTTCTGAGGGGATGAAATGCATGACAGTCTCCCGATCCAGCTGTATCTTGTGGACACGTTTGCATATTCTGCGAGTGCACTAGCTGCTGCTTCGGTGCGTTTGGGGGCATGTTTTAAATTACCGATGAGAACCCTTGACCACTGGTGTTTAGGTGTTTCGCTCGTTCCTTGGGTTCATATTTCCCCTGTTCGGAGAACAGATGTACGCCACGCTGGGTTATGGTGGTGGAAATTCATTGCTCGCAGGGCTCGCCATTGTCATTGGGATTCCGTTTCCGATATGGATCTACTTCTATGGCGAACGCATTCGAGAACAAAGTTCGTTGAGCAAATGATCAGCTGGAGCTGAAGCCGTGGCACAGGCATTTACAATGTACTCTTGTCTGATGGTTGTATCCTTTCACACGAGTACGTTTCTCCGTCATTTCGCCCACACATCAGATTCTGGCGGAGGCAAGAAAATGCCGATGTCAGTCATAAAGGGCCATCGAGTGTGTGAAGGTGGTTTAATATTGACCAGCTCAGGGTTCACCGAATATGGAATTTACGAACTGACTGTTGGTGGCAAGACGACTTGCCATATATGGCTATTTCACTACTACCACTTGTTACTTGCAATGTACCGCCATTCCTAGTCGATCCCAGAACTTTCAGTGACCCACTTCAACATGTTTCCTCCATCTCGAGTCGGTCGCGGTGCAGATACTGACGATGCCATTCGCCAAACCGACACCGACGCTGCTCTTGCAAGACTGTCAGCGGTAAAGAAAGGCTACATCGAGGACTCATTCATCGCCCATCTTCTTCCCCGTTCTCAGTTCCAACCTGCCCGCCCTCCCCTGATCAACATTGGAACTCACGTTCGTTCCAATTCCATCGATGCCCTCGTCGACCGATGGCTGGAACTTTGCGAGCGACAGGATACAGCGTGCCAGATCGTAAGCCTGGGGGCCGGGAGCGATACGAGATTCTGGCGTATTCGCGTACGTGTTCCGTACTTGATTTTATTCCCAACTATTTGACGGTGATCTATCGGTAGGCTGGTCCTCGCTCGCATACCTTGAAATCGTATTTTGAACTCGATTTCCCTGATGTTACTACCAAGAAGGCGATGGCTATTCGGAAAAGCAAGGAGCTCAGTGCAGCCCTCGGTTCACCAGATAGTATCAGTATCGGTGGGTTCCCGTAGCATGTCTAAACCAGAGTGGCCATCTCAACATCCTTTCAGGGTCGGGCGGGACCGCCCTGCATTCAAGCAGCTATCATTTGCTTCCGTGTGATCTGCGTCTCTCGCCAACCACTTCTTTGGCACCGGTACTTGGCGGGTTACTTTCCCCCTCACTGCCAACCCTCTTGCTCTGCGAATGCGTTTTGGTTTACATATCACCCGAGTCAACATCCGCCCTTTTTCATTGGTTCGTGAATCACTTTACTGTAGCTCAGGATGGGAGCGTTCTTGGCATCATTGTGTACGAGATGTTCGGCCTTCAGGATGCCTTTGGCCAGGTCATGTTGAACAATTTGCGGGTATTTCCTTTCTCCGCTTCCGTCGCTGCCTTTGCACAAATCACAAATCAGTCTAGGAACGTATCGTTGCCTGGTGTGGCACCGTATCACACGGTCGATTCTCTCCGTCAACGTTTCGCCCCATTCGGGTTCACATTCTCCCATGCGTTGACATTGAGCGAGGTGCGCGAGAAATATATCGGCCGAGCTGAGCTTGAGCGGTGGGTTACATCATGTTGCGTTATCACTCGCTCACGTCTGTCAACTCTGGCAACCAGGATATCCCGCCTCGAAATGCTTGATGAAGTTGAGGAACTCAATCTGGTACTCGAGCATTATGCCATCACGTGGGGTATCAAGTCATTTATGTCTGTAGAAAAGTCAAGCCTCTGGCAACAGTGGGAGCTAAAAATGCCTTCACAAACAATCTCACAACTGACACTTCGAGGCCCCATAGGGCAACACACGAGCCAAGATTAATGTCAAAGTAATGATATTAGTACTATGCAATGGATAACATGTGTAACAGTACAAGGCTGAGTGGTTTAACAAGTCTACAAATGGTGCGTGGAACAGGTGTATAACATCGTCGTCGAGGGGTAGCGCAGTAAATAAATGGTATGCAGATGAGAACAATGGGACCAGCTTAGAAGTCTTCATCTAGTGTACTATTCGCCATCGCCGTCAGTCCAGGGAAGCAAGGGTGAATCAAAAGACTTACAAAGTTTTGCTAGCAACCGTTTCGCTCTTGGAGTTGTGATTTACATTTGCTTTCGAGTAGTCCGAGACTCGCTTCTCAAAGAAGTTGGTCTTGCCTTGCAAGGAAATCATATCCATGAAATCGAATGGGTTCGTCACATTGTACACCTTGTCGTTCCCCAACGAAACCAGTAGACGATCAGCAACGAATTCAATGTATTGGCACATGAGCTTGGCATTCATGCCAATCAACGCGACTGGCAACGCATCTAGTACACCCGGTTCAGTATGAGCACTGTGGATTGCCAGCCATCTCACCAGTCAAGAACTCTTGTTCAATTTTTACAGCCTCCGTGATGATGCGCTGGACAACGTCGGGGTGTGGGCGACGCTTCAAGTGGCTGAAGAGCAAGCATGCAAAGTCGGTATGCATTCCCTCGTCACGACTGATGAGCTCGTTCGAGAAGGTGAGGCCAGGCATTAGACCACGCTTCTTTAGCCAGAAGATGGAGGCAAAGGAACCAGAAAAAAATATGCCTTCGACTGCGGCAAAAGCAACCAGACGTTCAGCAAAGATGGAACGTTCGTCTGTGATCCAGCGAAGGGCCCAGTCAGCTTTGCGTTTGACGCAGGGGATGGTATCGATTGCGTCAAAGAGATACTCTCGTTGGGCAGCATCCTTGATGTAAGTGTCAATGAGAAGGGAGTAAGTCTCGGAGTGGATGTTTTCCATCATGATTTGGAAGCCATAGAAGCAACGGGCCTCGGCAACTTGAACCTCATTGGAGAAACGTTCGACGAGGTTCTCATTGACGATGCCATCCGAAGCGGCGAAAAAGGCGAGCACATGGGAAATAAAGTGACGCTCATTGTCGTTCAGACGAGTGCTCCAGTCGTGGATGTCCTTGGAGAGATCCATTTCCTCAGCGGTCCAAAAGGAGGCCTCTGCTTTCTTGTACATTTGCCATATCTAACGGACGTCAGCCTGGAAAAGAAGCAAGAAAGGGATACTCACTTCGTGATATTGGATGGGGAAGAGAACAAACCGACGCTTCGACTCCTTCAAGAGTGGCTCTTCGCCTGTGGGAAGAATGAAGTAAAGGAAGGTGGTACAAAAAAGGGAACTGACATTCGGGCAAATCAACCTCGCCGACAAACTTGTTGCGCAGGGCAGAGAAGTCGTCTTGCTCCGAGTCCGACTCGTCGCCCAACGTACTTGGGGAGACAGAACGCTTGCGGTCATCTACCAAACATTCGTGTGGTTTGGAGGGTGTCTCCAACGAGAAGGCGGCAATGGCTTCAGCAGCCTATAGGAGATGAGCACAACAGCAAGAGAAGAGAGAAGAGACCCGCCTTTTTGCTGGGTGTTTGGATGGAAGTAGTCATGGGGAATGTCTTACTGTGGAACGTCTTCCGCTCGCTCTTATATAGGGCTCAGACGCGTTGCTTGTATTTGTCTGGTTCAACATTACGCGACGCGTTGTTGCCATCCATTTAACCATGGATCACGTGGTCTCTGTCCACTCCTCCACCATGGTCTGTTTCGTCCACTCCGCTCACCAGATCGCTTATTCGTTCCACAGCTAAGGCGACAGGCCCGCGAGCGCAGACAATACGTCTACGAAAAATCCTTCGAGGCCCAGGAGCGCCAAACTTATGAGCGCAAGCGTCTTCTCAAGGATGCCCTTGCATCGGGAAAACCGCTGCCGACAGAGCTCAAAAATGATGCAAGAGATCCGGGCAAGGACCTCGCATTCGATCAAGCACAGCAAGGTGGATATCGTCTATCTTGGACATGCTGGTTCGCTCACCAACGTCAGAACCATCGACACACATCGACAGCGAGTACGCTCGCGCAGGTGTAAATGACCCCAAGATCTTGATCACCACGTCAAGAGATCCATCCTCAAAGCTTCTTCAGTTCGCAAAGGTATCTGAGATCCCGTCATACAACCCAACCTTAACAGCCGTGCAGGAAATGCGACTTGTATTTCCCAACTCGCATCGAATTAATCGCGGAAACTATGTCGTAAAAGAACTTGCAGATGCCTGCCGTGCCAACGACATTTCCGATCTCATTGTTTTGCACGAACATCGGGGCATTCCAGGTGGGTTACAATTCGCCGATGGTCCATCCACCTGATCCATTCTTTTCAGATGCATTGATCGTCTCCCACTTTCCCCATGGTCCGACGGTCCATTTTACGCTCCACAATGTAACCCTTCGTCATGATATCGACTCCCATAGATCGTCCACTGTATCAGAACAATACCCACATCTTATATTTGAACAATTCACTTCAAAGCTCGGTTTGCGGATAAGGGATGTCCTCAAGTTCTTATTTCCCGTGCCAAAGGAGGACAGCAAGCGCGTGATGACATTTGCAAATCAAGACGATTTTATCTCGTTCCGGTAACCACTGAACTTGACTGGTAATTACAGGCCTGATTCACTCCTTACAGGCACCACGTATTTGTCAAGATCCCTGGGGATATCCAGCTTGCTGAAGTTGGACCTCGCTTTGAAATGAAGCGTGCGTATCCGTGAATTTGACTGGTACAGACAGTGACGGTCTTGTTAGCGTATGAAATAAGGCAAGGCACGCTTGAACAGGCAGAGGCCGAAAAAGAATGGGTTCTCGCCCATTATTCCAGGACTGCAAAAAAACGCAGGTTATTGTCAAGCACCGGCGAGGAGCCTGGGCAGAACTCCACAAAGCGACAAAAAAGATGATTTGTGTTTGTCCACATTTCACATCGATGGCCTCGGCACTATTGGTGTATATTCTACACAACACATCCACTCAATCGACCACAAGTGATCGGTCGAACTCCGCAAATCCTTCAAACAATGAAGAAAACGCGTCGATTACGTGCTGAACATCTTGTGAGCCCCCCGTCTCCCTTATGGAATGCATAGATAGTATAGCATTCCCAACATCTACAGTGCGAATACCAAGTTGTGAGAGCTTCGGTCCGACCGTAGACCCACAAGGCCTGAGAGGGCGTTTGTATAAGATCCAGCAGCACTGGCGGAAGTTGACTTACATGTCGTTGCGAACCTCAAACTCCTGCACTTTTCCTCCCTTGCGCTCGACGAGCTTCTTGAAAATAAATGTGCTGATCGCATCAGAGGCGTAGCGTTGTGTAGCATTGGTCTTGATGACCATCCCCCCATTAATTTGTGGTCTGTGATTCTCTTCGTGTTTGGTAATGTAGTTGGGGTGGACTGCGTGACCCACGTCTGCCGATACAAGGAAGGACTTGGCAACTGATTGAGAATGAAGAGCGGGAGAAGGGGAGAGCCTCTCAAGTAAAAATGGGATCAGGGATGACTCGGCACCAGTGGTCGACACGCTGCCGACTTCTTCATGATTGAACAACGCGATGCAGTTCACGTTTCCGTTGAGGTCAAGGAAGCTAGTATTTTCCGCGTAAGCTGCCAATGCTTCCACAGCACAGAACCTGGGTCTGTTAGACACTCGTGCAAACTGCAAAAACCTACAGATAACTTACGATGAAAACTGGTTATCCAAGCGGGGACTAAAAATGAATTCATTGTCGAAGCCCCCCAGAACCGAGGGTTGGGTATCGTACAGGTGCCTGACAGAAGATATTTTGTTGGTGAACTCCAAGAGGACGGGAACGTACAATTCAAAGTCATGAAGTTCCTCCGGAGCGACGGAAAGTTCATTGGCGATAATAGACAACAATGCTAGGTGATGGTTTTCCTGGATGCTGGACGCGAGGGACTGGCCCAAGTCCTTGGTCCTCGCGTTGAGTTGCTTCTCGACCAGGCCAGCGATCGGCACAAACTCGGTCTCCTCATTAAACTTGAATGAGGTACTAGCGGTCCGATCAACTGATAGAAGTGAGTAAATTGATGTGTGAACATGATAGACATTTACGATGGATAGCCAAAGTCGGGATGCGCAGAAGAGGTCTATCGATCTTGATAAGTTTTGACTGGAACGAGCGATCTCGGTGCGCGACAACCACACGACCGGCCAGAGACAGGTCACGGTCAAACCACGAGTGCCAAATACCACCGCCATAAGTTTCGACGCCAACTTGGAGGTAACCAACATTGGTCTTCTTTGAAATTGGGCGAACCTGCCAACGAAAGGGGTGAACCAGCTGAGAATTGGCATCCTATGCAACTTACACGCAAGTTGGGACTGTCTACATGGGTTGCCACTATGGAGACACCCGTGCCCGGTTTCCAGTTTGGAGGGATGGTAAATGCGAGCAAGGAGGACTGGTTGCTTGGAATCGCACGAGATGAGCCGGAAAACTAACCAGCAAGACAGATCGTGGTACCGGGTCAGGTAGTACTTTCCTCTCGGTTTGATATCCTTTTCCCAATCATCGATTTCCTTGACCTGAGGGTACTAATCAGCCAGCCGATTGCACCTGGTCGTATTCAACCAACCTTTTGAAATCCAGCCGTTTCTAACCGCGCGACAGCATTCTGGATAACATGAAATGGCGTTGGTGATGCATTGAGGAAAGCGAGGAAACGCTTTGCTGGTTCTGGTACGGTTGGGTAGCTCATGATGGAGTGAACGATCCGAGTTTGGCTAATCCATCCTTCAACACTGACCACCATGGTCCAGAGTTATCAAAGACACGGGCCAACGCAGGTAATTGTCTACAAACTTTGCAAGTCCTTGTCTGACACGCCGTGTAGGCTTTTGGTTTGATTTGCAGCACTTCCTCAAATTCTCTTTACGATGGAAAGTTGGCGTATGTACCGGCTCTGGAAGACGTCCTAGTCTGGGATGTGAAGAAGGGACATATGGTACTTCAATTCCCGTACCCTTTTCGCGCTGTCTGACACTTTCTACTGGTCGCAATGTGGCATGAAACCGGACACAGGGCAGAGGTCACTTGCATTCAGCGTTCACCTCAGCCAAACACGTTCGCCGTCGGATACGCAGATGGCTCTATTCGATTATGGGACAGTACTCTCGGCTCCGTTCGCGCAACCTTCAATGGCCATAAGAAAGCCGTGACGGCGCTCGTATTCGACAGACAGGGGATATACCTTGCATCTGGCTCGCAAGACACAGACCTGATTATATGGGATCTCGTTGCGGATGCTGGCCTCTACCGGTAATTCACTAGACAGCTCTGCCAGTGCGTTTTGCCACTCACACGACATCTCAGGCTTCACGGGCACCGCGACCAGATTACTAGCATCCATTTCTTATCCCCCACGGACCTACCTTCAACTCCCACAGGTTCGAATGGCTTCCTCATCTCTTCCTCGAAAGACACGCTATTGAAACTTTGGGATCTTTCCACTCAACACTGTATACAGACCGTCGTCGTGCATCGCTCAGAAGTATGGTCGATGGACCTCAGTCCTCAACACGATCTCATCTTCACTGGAAGCGGTGAAGGAGACCTCAAGGCATGGAAAATAGATTATGATGCTATCGCATCAGGTTTGAAGACGACGGAATCTGGAGAAGTATGTTCCAACCAAGATATTTATGGATCTACAGATTTTAAAAACATTCGCTCTCGCCCTTGCAGATAAGCAAGATGATTCAACCGGTCACTACACTCCCTCTTTCTTCGCATCATCGTGTTTCTCGAATCCTGTTCCATGATTCGCAACCTTACGTTGCTGTCCAATCGCACGATAGATCTGTCGAGGTCTTTCGCATTCGGACGGAAGAAGAAGCACGGAAGAAGCTTGCCCGGCGGCAAAAACGCGCGAAAGAAAAGGAGGGAAAACCCAGGTCAAAGGAAAAAGAGCTTGTCGAGAATGTGGAGGAGGATATAGGTCCGGGCGAAATTGGACTCCTCGATTTGTTCACACCTCATTTGGTCATTCGAGCAAGTGGAAAAGTCAGGTCTTTCGACTTCGCCACCAAAGATGTCCATAATCACAAATCTGGCATTCGGGTCGGTTATCTGCAGACGATGGAAGCACCCACTCACAAGACTTGCAGATTCTTTTAGCACTTGCATCGAATGCACTAGAGGTCTATGATATCCCACCTCCCTCTAAATTGAAAGACCAAGCCCCTGAAGCTAGTCGAAGTTATTCGCTTGATATACCAGGACATCGAACGGATGTGCGCACACTTTGCCTGAGTTCTGACGATCGGCTCTTGGCCTCCGCGTCTAATGGTAGGTCCTGGCAAACTCATCAGCGTATCTCATGTTTCTTGCAGGAACACTCAAACTCTGGAACGTCAAGACAACGACGTGTATTCGCACCACGGATTGTGGCTACGCTGTCTGTAGCACTTTCTTACCTGGAGATAGACATGTTCGTTCTGTTGGCTCAATCGTATCCGTAGTCTGTCTCATATCCCAGATAGCTTGCAGTCGGTACAAAGTCGGGCGACATCTTGGTTTACGACCTGGCCTCTTCTTCCCTCGTTGATACGGTCAAAGCTCATTCCTCGATCGTATGGTCACTACATCTCAGACCAGATGGGAGAGTACTTGCCAGCGGTAGTGCAGACAAAGAAGTCAAGTTTTGGGAACTTGAACACGACACAACAAAGGATGAGGTGCTGCACTTTTTTTTTTTACCACTAGTTACTATTCTCAACTTAAGTCTGCTTCTAGGGTCAATCAAAGGCGTCGCTAGTGCTAGTACATACACGCACACTCAAAATGTCCGATGATGTGCTGTCGGTAAGATATAGTCCGAGCGGGAAACTCCTCGCCGTATCTCTTCTCGACTCCACGGTGAAAATATTCTATCAAGATACCCTCAAGTTCTTCCTCTCGTTGTATGGGCACAAGGTCAGTCCGAACCGATATTTTAAGCGAACAGCGTGACACCTATTTCACTCAGCTGCCAGTTCTTGCGATGGATATTTCTGATGACTCCAAGTTGATCGTGACTTGTTCTGCTGACAAGAACGTGAAAATATGGGGTCTTGATTTCGGAGACTGCCATAGGTCTATCTTTGCTCATGAGGACGGCGTTACACAAGTTCTGTTCGAGAGGAAATCCCACTTTTTTTGGACAGTAGGCAAAGATAATTTACTGAAATATTGGGACGGTGATAAGGTAGTTCTCCTCCCGCTTGTCTGGACCATCTACTGAACCATGATTGAAGTTTGAAAACATCCAGAAACTCGAAGGACACCACGATGAGATCTGGGCACTGACAGTCAGTCACCACGGTGAATTTGTAGTGACCGGATCTCATGATAAGTCTATCCGGATCTGGGAAAAGTTGGATGAACCAGTAGGTTTCTTTGCCTCTTCGCTAGGGTTGCCGCTGATGACTTTGCAGCTTTTCCTCGAAGAAGAACGCGAGAGAGAATTAGAGCACCTATATGAGAGTGATTTAGCCGATGCGTTGAATCAGCCTGACTTGATGATCGGCCAAGGCGAAAATGCTGACGGTATACTTTCAGCTGAGGTAGCTGCAGTGACCAAGCAGACCACCGAGACACTTATGGTTGGGGAACGTATAATGGAGGCTCTCGATCTCGCGGACAAGGAGCGGACCGCTTTCCAAGAATTTGAAGATCAGAAGGCGCTGGTAGGAACACTGGAAGCTACTGGTTTGCAACCTCCCCCTCGCCATCCTATCCTTGCGGCACTGGACTTGGACCCAGAGAGTTATGTCCTAAGGGTCGTCGAAAAGGTCCCTCGTACTGCATTGCATGACGCATTATTGGTGCTGCCATTTGGCAAGGTGTTGTCCCTGATGCAATATCTGGATCTATGGGCGAAAAAAGTGGGGCTGTATTACTTTACGCTTGCCCAACCTAGCTCAACTTTAACAGGGGCGGAACATATTGCTGGTTTCATACATCATATTTTTCCTCCTCAAGGTCCATTATCATCAGATCGTGGCTAACCGGATCATGCGAACAACGTTGATTCCGATGAGAACTCACCTGAGAAATGCTCTCAGATGCGAGAAAGACATGGTGGGGTACAACTTGGCCGCACTGCAATACATACGCCGCAAAAATGAAGGAGAGCGTATCGCAACTTTCCTCGAGGAAGAGGGTTTGAATGAATTAAAAATGCGGCAAATGATCACCGAGGGTAAAAAAAGAAAGCGGGTAGTCATCAAAACGTGATGCTCCTTGCGTGCGACGAGATGTTATTATGCTTTCATCCCGTGCATGTGGATTACAAATCTAGAAACTCATTGCTGTCAATTGTCTTTAGGGCCCCATAGGTCTACATCCCTACCGGGCGGTTCAGCGTCATCGCCGATGCAATTCTAGAGATGCTTGTACCTACCATTCCGTGGGTTCTGTTGCTTCACGCATCTGCGCCGTCAAGATTCCTGTGTCTAGCGGTGCCAGTTCTTCAAAGGCTGCCCGGGTAAGGTCAACGTGCTTGGACCCTTTTTCGCACCCAGCACAAGTGTCCACCACTCTGACAAATATACATTTGGTACCGTTGCTGCAGACTAGGGCGGGTCGGCAGGATATCGGTTGCGGGAAAACGCTTCCTACCTTCGATGAATTTGAAGCACCTTGGCTTTTTTGACCATCCATCGAGAGTGAGGGCTGCGACGAAGGATTTGTCCTTCAAAGGATGTACGAATGAGCAATGAAAGTAAGTGATGGCGAGCTATGTAGTACCGTAGGTGACCATTTTGGGTTGGTCCAGCAACTGGGATTAAGAAGATCATGACCAGTATACCTGAACATCGTGGAGATCAGAGACGAAAGCACGATGAAAAAGACATATCAAACCAAGTGATGGTAACAGGCTCAGGTTCGCCAGTAGCAACGATGCTTTTCGTGAGCTCAGCCAGAGACTTGCCAACAGATCTGAGGATTGCCTTAATGGAAGAACGTCCGACACTTGTGCTGGATGGGCGCCGGAGTGCATTTCTACTCAGAGCATCGTCTGAGGACACTCCTGGAAACGAAGTTGGGGATCTGCGGTACTTGTAACGCAGATCTGTGACTATGACCGCGTCCCAACCGTCTCGGGGATCAAACTGGTAGGAATCTGGTAGGGAGTGTGAGATTACTGAGCGAGTGGTGTTTGTGGCTGCACCACCGACCAGCGATGGTGGTGTGAGGAGGAGAGGGAAAAGCGCGAGAGAGAAGCGCATTGTGGTGGAAGGACAAGCTTGACGCGACGCGACTTGGTCACGTGCAGTTGATTTTACGATGAATTCAGTCGGAGACGGGCAAGCAGGGGCGCTTCGACGACTGCGGGTATTTCGTTCACACTTTTATCATGCCCGTCGACGCCTCAAAAAGCATCGCATTGAATGTCTCACGTCGCCATTTCCGCAAAATATCGACGGACGAAGAGATTGAGCTGAAGCGTGCTCGTGGTGAGATATCTTGTGCAGAGTGTAGAAGGTTCTCTGCTGTGTCGGCTCGTGGTCGTTTCACACTCATTTGCGACTTAGATTGAAGCTCAAGTGCGATAAAAAGTTACCGTGTGGCTCATGTGTACGCAGGGGTTGCCCAACAATATGCCCCAATGGTTAGTCGCTCCTTGTTCGGGTGCCCTGCTCTTACTCGCATAGCAGGTAGTTTATCCACAGGACAGGGGACTCGGTGCGTGCATTTGGACATGTTACTGCACACCAACTTCATTAATCCTCTCTGCAGGTTCGTCCTTGCCGACACGGAACATCTGCATCGCAAAATCGCTGAAATGGGCAACCGAATACGCTCTCTTGAAGATGCTTTGACCATATTCCAAGCGGGAGTTTCTGCTGATGTCCATCCTCTGTTGACTGATGAATTATTGGCTATCAAGTACGGTCTTGAAGCGACGCCACGTGAACCGTCGACCGACCACCAAGCGGTACTGATAGATGGCTTGGGTACACTTACTATCACAGAGCAGGGTGATTCTCACTACTTCGGCCGTACGGCGGCTTCCGAGGTAAGCTTCTATAAATCGCATAGCTTCAACGCCGATGACATTTGAACCCACAGACGCTCCTTTTGGTGTGTAGTATTTACTCTCAGCGGTACACCATACCCTAACTTATCAACTCAGGCTGGTGCAGAACTGAGTGGAACAGACATGGGACCAGGTTCTACTCCGCTTGATGATTTATCCCAGATTTCACATGCGATCAGTGACTTGACTTCGCTTCTCCCGTTCACTATCGGAGATGTCAGTGAAGTAAACAAGCAGAGTGAGGTCTTTGATGCGCTGCTCAAATTTCTCCCTGAATACCCCCGCGCCACCTCCCTCTGCGAGACTTATTTGGAACACTCTGCCTTCGTCTATCATCCTATTACCCGTGAAGAGCTCATTGACGAGATTTTTGCGCCAGTCTATGCTTTGGCCCAGGAAGGGCAAATGAATGTTCCCGAAGATAAGAGGGAAATCTCTTCACATACTCTGGCCCTGCTGTATCTTGTCTTTGCACACGGCGCGCTTACGGATCTCACTCTCCCACCGTTCAATTCCGAAGCGGAGAATTATTTCCGTCTGGGCCGCTTGGCGCTATCATTGCAACCGGTGTATGATTTACCCACTATCCAAACCCTACATGCTCTATATTTATCTTCGCTCTACTACGCAAATCATGCGAGGTATCCTACACTCGACACTGCATGGTCGATTTCGTCACTCGCAAATAAGCTTGCTCAGGGTGTAAGTTTTCATGGTAATAGCCGAGCGATACTAATTTGCTTTGGCAGATGGGCCTACGTATGTTATTGCCTTCGCAGTAAAGTCTTCCTAGTGAAACAAACTTTTAACTGATACTTAGATCGTGATCCTGCACGCTTCAACATGTCTCCGAAAGCAGTTCAGCGACGTCGATATCTTTTCTGGGAGCTAATGTCGTGTGATATGTATCACGTATGTTTCTCAATACTTAATTTGTCAATCCACACTCACCTCAGTAGAGCCTGAATCTTGGGCGTCCTCCTTCGATTAATCTGTCGTACGTCGATTGCGAGTTCCCAGATGATGACACAGCAACAATCAACGACAAGGGAGAAGTGGAGATTGGTTGTATGGTTTTATCTGCATCATCTGTTCCCCGCTGAGATAACGCTTCAGTTTTCCGTTGGAAATATTCCTTTACGAGGGACGTATCCATACCCGTGCTGGGAGTGATACTTGCAGCAACGCCTCCAACCTATGAAACCATTCTAGAGCTGGATCGCAAAGTCCGAGAGAAAGCCATTCCTCCGTCGCTGAACCTATACCGCTCCGGTGCAGACGAGTACACTTCACCATGTGTCTATACACGAAGTCGGATGGTGTCCCAGTTTAGGACTTGCGGTGCGGCTTTCGCTCTTCGAGTTTCCTCCCTTCCGCTAACCTCTTGCCTTAGTAATGATTCATCTACACCGCAGCTTCTTCGCTCGCGCCATGTTGGATTCCCCTTCTAATCCGCTCCGGAGTCCGTTTGCGCCATCATTTCTTGCTGCCTATCGATGTGCTTCATCAATCATAAAGACTACTGCAATGAATTTTCAGAAATACCCTGATCTACTCGCCCGATTTTGGGTGGTATGGAATCACCTATTATCTGCTGCGGTCAGCTCGATCATTCGGGGTTTTGCACGAACTCACATCGTGTCCTTAGATTATTGTCGGAACGGTCGTTACTCGTGCGCCGTCTTCGACGATGGCACCTGCTGCACAGCTAGAGCTTGATCTGGCATTGAACCTATTTAAGAGCGCTGCTGTCATATTTCCTCGTGCAAGATCCGGAATGGTGGGTTATATCCTTGTGTCCGCGCAGGGAGCTAGCCAACAGTTGCGACGCAGGTCATTTTAATGAACTTGAAAGCCAAAGCGCAACAGCTACAAGGTCAAATGCCTGTCAACAGGAATAGCGCTGGCCCTACCGTCTTGCTCCCAGAGACTGGTGTCGATGAACTTGCCGTGTTCGGGGGACAGACGCAAATCCTAGTTAGCAAAATTCTCTCGCGGAAGGGCCATAAAAGTGCTCGGGGTGCTTCGCCGGCGTCAACCAGCTCAGCCAGCTCACCTTCTGCCATTTCAGAGGAGAGTCAGACTCACCCAGATCCTGTACCCGAGGTTCATCCATCACTAGTGGAGTACCTGTCGATGTTGCCACCACCTGCAATACCCAGCCCGAAGAGCAATGGAGGTTCTGTACCGACACAATTCCCCTTCAACCAAAACTCTACCTTCCAGCTGGATAATTTCACTGGTGTCCTGCCTTCTGTTGCTTCTGGATCGTCCCCGTCCCAACAGGTGTATACTCCAACCTCATCTACCACCTTTGACGGGCAATTTCTGGGAAACCTTACTGACGTCAACTTTTTTGGCGCACCTCAGTCCACGGGTTTAGCAGGTGATGGGTTTGATAACTTGGATCTTTTGATCTCTGGTGAGGGGGGCATAGATGAGAGGTGGGCGACCCTGATGCAGGATGCGCTGAACCCGCCGAATTCATGAACGAGCGCTGCCAGAAAGCTTATTTATTATACTTTTTTGCTTGTAGTTATTTGTATGTTGTCGCATTGAATAAGCTATTTAATATGGTCGTCTCTTGATTATAATGGATGATCAATGATTAGCCCTTTGTGCAACTTTGTGAGTAATCATGGAACAGAGTCGGATGCTACGACGATTAAGGCAGCCGAGCATTCATTGTGCTGGCACAAGAAAAGAAACCTTATCTGACCGATTTCATTTTTCCAATTCCTGCAATCAAGACTGTGCAAACTTTGGAGAGCTGTGTCTTGGAAAAGCTCACTCACCACAAAGGGCTGCCAGTCTGAAAGTGGATGCATGCATGATGCAGACAGAGATGTCATGCACACTTGTGATGGTGAACAGATAACAGAGTGGATCGAATGAAGATGAGCTGGAACATTGTTGAAAAGTTGTATCTAGGCAGAATACTCGGAAACTTTGGGCTGGACCATCAGAAGTGAAAGATAAGAGGTTTCAGGGTCGACTAGGCAAGGGTGTACAGTGGCTGTACTTATGTGTCACGTGTTGTTTATTTATTTATTTTAGACTTGGCTAGGTTCAAAGTCAGCGATGCCAACATGGTGCGACGCAGTGATCAGCCAACAAGACAGGCAGTCATATGTTTCCTCCTCCTCTTTTATGTTTTTCTGATCGCCTTCATTGTTGTGGTTACTCCAAGTCGCATTGCCCAGTTCATGTATGATTTCGCCGTCGTAGTTCGCCGTCTTCCGTATGGCTACTGCATTCTCATCGCTGCAATGGGTATGTATTTCATACATTCTGTTCTTCTGCACCTCCTGACCTTGTCTAGTCTTGATATCATTTCCTCCTTTCATTGGCTACTCGACGCTCATGAATCTCTGTGGGTTCACCTACGGTATGCAAGGGTTCATTCCTGCGGCCATCTCAACGATCGCGGGCTCTGCGTTTGCATTCGTCGTCATGCGCTTTCTTTTTAGCAATCGTCTGCGCAAATGGTCTGCCACCAACGAAAAATGGAGAGCACTCGAGGCCGTGATTGTTGGTGTTTTTTATGTATCGCTCCATACCATTCTGCATCTCTCGTGTCAAACAGCGTGCCAAGGGTTTGCCCTTGATTATTCTCATCCGCATTTCGCCGTTTCCTCCATGGGTGTATTCCAATTCTCTGTTCGCCGTGAGTAACTCGTTTTATGATATCAGCTCCTCACCTTTCCGGCACTTAGAGTATCGAGTCCGTCTCCCTGACCCAATTTGTATTTGCCACCATCTTCGTGCTTCCTCGCACCTTGATCTATGTCTTCATGGGCTCGCGCATTTCAAAACTCTCTGACGGCGAACAGAGAAGGAATATGGACGCTAGTATGCTAACCCTTACTAGTCATTGCCAATCTCATGCCCGTCTATCTAGCAACAATCTTCATCAACAGCTCCCTGATAGTTGGTGGCATTGTAGTCACAATCATCTCAGGCTCGTAAGGCTTTCTTCTTTCCCGTTTCACCCAGCCTAACTATCAAAAGTTTGGTCTACCACTTCGTGCGCAAGGAAATCGCAGCGTCGCACAGCGGTCGCGCAGCTGCTGTTCAGCCGAGCCCACTAGGAGACAGTGAGGAAGCGCCTCTCCTTGAAGAGTTCTGATGACCTCTTAGCCACTCGGCACACCTGTCATACTAAAATGTCTACTTGTGTAGATAGGTGAATAACGTATTACATGCTTGGAGGGCACCTATAAGATCTAGTACAAATGTAAGAACAGTAGAGACAGACTGGCCCCGACAAGGAACACAAGGATGAAGATTCTGCTGTCCTTGGCCCTTCGTCTTGCTTCCCTGAGTTGCACGTTGCCCTTTTCGGCAGTGGAGGTAGTCGCTATCGCATCCTCATAAAGCTGTTCGGTAAGTTCGGTCTGATGCGTGAGGTGCATGATGAGCTCCATTTGGAGATTACTAATGTCCATCAACCGTGCTTCTGCCTGTTGCACCGACTCTAGTGTATCTTGGACTGATCGCAGAATGTTTGCATTCTCGGTCTCAAATTGGAGAATTTGTGATTCGGTCAGCTCCAGTTCTTCATCGTCATCCGAATTCTCCACAGAAGGGGTGGGTCCGAGTGATTTGACGCCTATAGACCGACTAGCGGCAGAACCGATCGTAGCAGCAATGCCAGACACGAGCGCGGAGGAAGCACCACCAAGCCAGCTGTCACTGGTTGGCTGTTGCCTTGCTTGTACAGCATCCCGGGAGGTTATTGTCACGGCCTCACGAGCAGCACTAGAACCGAGCGTCCGAGTTCGTTCTAGCTGCCGTTTTACGCGCTCCTCCTGTAGCTCCTTCTGATGCTGGCTCGCCTCGGTTAAACGTCGACTGAGGTACCATGTTATGCTGGCATGGTGCGCAGCTAGATATTCTGACAGCATGGCCGAGTCGCTTTGCACCAATCTCGCTGGAAGAAATCGTACGAGTGGGTTAATTTTACGCGCAGCCAGCTCCACACGCCCTATTCGGGTGTGAGAGTTGGAAGAGGTGTTCTGGCCACAAAACGAGACAGAGACGCACGCTTCTCGAGGGCTTCCATCTCCTTTACTCGGTCTGCGCAACGCGAGAGGATGAGTCGGGCCTGGAGATCAATCTGGTCCCTCTCCTCATTCGAAAGATATTTAATTTCTGACCAGAGTTGCTGGGAATCGTTGAGGTCAAGACTTCGGGAGCCTTGCCGTACAAGCGGACTCGAGGTGGAGTCGACATTTAAATAAGGTCGCCGAATGTTGCCCAACACCCGCGTAAGAGCATGAATATGATTCAGCTTGAAAGGACGTGTCAATGATGGTTTGCGCAGTCAGAACGTGGACGTACAATGATGTAGGCTTCTTGTACATATCGTTTCCCAAAGGTATCTTGAGGCTCAGCCTCTGCCGTTACTCTTCGTCGTTTGGCGGGATGTGTCGAGAAACTCTTTGACTTTATTGCCTCTCGAAAGTCTGCAGTGCGGTCTGTGTGTCCCATTGGCGTCAGCGAAGGCAAGGGTGTGGTCAGACCACGTGACGAGGAGGATGAAGAAGGCATGCACAGCCACATTCAAGCATGTTCGCCGAGTTTCTTTTGCGATGCTTGTCCGCCAGGCCAACCGCTGTCTCTCGGCGAGAGATGGAGTACAGTCCTTGTTTGAGGCGGACGGTGACCTCCTCACCACCGTCTGCCATAAATTGTGACTGACACTATCATATTCCGACAACACAACTCATAGAACGATCCTAGCTAGCACCGCCCTCTTCTCATTGAAACCGATACTGTGACGAAGGCGCATGCGTTGCCTGTACCGCTCGTTGGTACAACACCCTCTGTTTTCTGGTAAAACGACACCGTCAGATCAGACCATGGCCAGCTGGATGACCTACGGCAATAGTCATCCATCGCTCTGAGTGTGAGCCTGCAGGTGGTGTGTACTGCGAGATTGAGAACATCCCGTTCCATCACATGTAGACAGTTTATGGCAGCCACCTCCTTGATCTCCTTGGTCTGCTCGACTTTCACTTCTCCCTCTCGCATGCGGCTCTGGACCAGCTGAACCAATGCCGAGCCAGTCAAATGCACGCACCAGCGCACGTCCAACCGTACCAGATCTGGGCAGAGACCCTCAGAGCCATGCAGAAGCTGCAACTCCTCGTCTGATATGTCGCTATCATGTAAACGGAGTTCTTCCAGCCGAGGTAATAGTGTGAAGCACCGGACCAAATCCTCCCGAGGTAAGTCTACATCGTGTAATTCTAACAATTCTATACGAGGTGATGATCCCAGGAATTGGCGAATTACTGACCCAGATGAGGTATGATCGAGTTCAGAAGAACAGCGGAGGACGAGCTCTCGGAGTGCTGGTGCCCGCATGTTGTTTAACACCGAGAAGACTTCGCTGGTTACCGTAAACACAACGGACTGGAGCCGAGGAAGCTCGACCACATCCGCGGTGTCGAACTCGTAATGGTAAGCCGAATCGACAGAAAACTCTAGTGTCAAATGCTCGAGGCAAAGCAGACGAGCAAGCATATGCGTCCATCTCGAGGCAAGAATCGTGTGTGAAAGAACTCTTGAGGCTGACAGACCAAGGTAAAGATGTGTGAGTTGGATGTGGATGTTCCAGCGAGGTAAATTAGGTTGCTGAATATCGAGCTGAAGCAACAGGGGAGCATCGCAGAGAGCGGAAAAGTCCACCAAGTCTGCTGTACTCCAGCGCGTGATACAGACAAGACTGCGCAGCTGTGGAAATGGGTAGTGCATCAGTCGTAAAATATAGTTCAACTGGACGGTATCGTAGGTCCGGATGGTGACGCTCTTCCACTGGGTGGAATGTTCAAAGAGAACGGAGAGGACTTGTTGCATGGATAATGCGTCGGGGGAGACATCCAGAGTGATGTAGAGTGGAGACTGCTGTGCTCTGGATAGCCATAGCCCTGTCCTGGCCAGATGACCGACATCACCGTCGACATAGATGTGGGACCAAACGCGGGGATGTTCTGCTGCTCTCCTCCAAGCAGAGCATACATGCGACGCAACAAGGGGAGCGCGGGTCCAACCGCTTTCGGCACATAGCTCAAAGATATCGGCGAGTATTTCTGTTGGAAGACGACGAGCGAGGGTGATGAGGGATCGGTATTGTCGAATGTTTTCCAGATACACCATCTTGCGACGACGAACCTGTTCCAGCTGTATCATGATTGTGTTTATCTCAGAATTCAAGCCAGCAATGACTTGCTCATCGCGTGCCATCGCACACCCAACCATGCGGAGGTCGTCTTGCGAAGGGTAGCGGTAGGAGGACATCTTCAAGGCGATGTCGGGCAGCTTTGTCGACGACATGTAGTGTGACTCGATGTCACACTACACTTTCTGTCCTTTGCTCGTAAGTACCCTCTCTGTTGGACTCGTCTGATGATTCAGAGTGGATGCTTCATTGACCTGCACTCGTTTGCTGGGTCAAGCTGGAGACTACAAATGTTCGAGATACTGCTGATTGTCCTTTTTCTTTCTTGAACCGTACTCAACCACCTCCCAGCAGCGTACCATGGACCCTCGTCGTGCGCGTGACCCTCGCCTTGCGCGTGCCGATCCTCGTCTCCAAAGAGTGCCTTCGGGGTCACCTGCACCACCTACACCGCAGCAGCAACCTTGGCCACCAGCCGACTCGCATCCACCACCACAGCAAGTGCAATACCAGGCATCACCAGATGTCGGTTTGAACGTGACGTCAAATCTTGAAACCCCTACTTCCTCTGCGTACAGACCACGACCACTCTTTTGCGTCGTTTGTGCCAGCAACCAGGTAATAAACGGACACACTGCGGGGTAAACAGTCTGACGTCGTCCAGAATCGCTCCATGGAGGGACATCACGTTCTTCAGTAAGCAATCTACCCTTGTAGGAACGCGATTTGCTGACAGACGTCTAGAAAGGCAGGCTACAGAGTCATCTCGTACGGTACAGGCTCCGCTGTTCGCCTTCCTGGTCCATCGATAGATAAACCAAATATCTATTCATTTGGGACGCCTTATAATACAATTTATGAAGAGCTCCAGGCAAAAGACCCGCGTTTGTAAGTGGATGCTAGACATCTTCCGTATTTGGGCTTATGGGCGCAAGGTATACGGCAAATGGGCTGCTGCAAATGCTCGACCGCAATCGTAGGATTAAACTCGCTCCAGAACGGTGGCAAGACAGCAGAACGGTTGCGGATGTAGTGATCACCTGTGAAGAGCGCTGTTTCGACGCCGTATGCGATGGTAGGTCCGTCCGTGACACGAGGTAGTGTTTATACTGATAGATAGCATAGATCTACTCGGTCGAGGCGGCGAATTCAACAAGCCCGTACATGTCATTAATATTGAGATCAAGGACAACCATGAGGAGGCACTTATTGCAGGCAAGGCTATGTTGGACCTGGCTGCGGCGGTAAGCCTTGTTGCTGGGCATTGATCATGACTAACGTGGGATAGATTGAGGCGTCGCAGGATATCGATGAGGATATCGACCGGATCCTTCAGGGACAGCAAGAGCGACATCCCCACAGTATATTGCATGCGGTTGCGTACTACTAGATCACGCGGCGATTGCAATAAGACATGTTATCACTCGTGAGAAGTGAAGACGCCATATTTCATCATAAGTCTTGGACTATAAAACACACACACTGATCATCAGTCCCTCCTTGATATCCTTGATATCATATCTCATCATGCCAGCCCTCCGCCTCGGTAACATCGCCCCCAACTTCAAGGCTGAGACGACAGCTGGTCCGATCGACTTTCATGAATGGATCGGCGATTCTTGGGTATGTCCTTTTCTCATCTCCTTCATCCCCGCCTCACTTGTCTTCTAGGCCATCCTCTTCTCTCATCCTGGAGACTTTACCCCTGTCTGCACCACCGAGCTCGGCGAGGTTGCCCGCCGTAGCGAGGACTTTTCCAAACGCAACGTCAAGTTGATCGGTATTTCAGCCAACAGTCTCCAGGACCACAACAAGTGGGTGGAGGACATCAACGAATATGGGTCCAAGTACGGCCCGACCGACGTCCAATTCCCGATTGTAATCCGGCCCCTCTCCGTGTCTTGCGCCACTGACGAGTGCACACAGATCGCTGATGCGGACAGAAAGATCTCAACGCTGTACGACATGCTCGACGAGCAGGATGCCACTAACCGCGACAGCAAGGGTCTCCCCTTTACGGTGTGTGTGATCGCACATGCACTGCCTCCCACGTTCTGATCAATGCCTGGCAGATCCGAACTGTGTTTATCATTGACCCGAAAAAAGTCATCCGCCTGACGATTTCCTACCCCGCTTCGACGGGCAGGAACTTTGACGAGGTTATTCGGTTAGTACCATGCCCTTGCTTCCAACTCCGCGCTGACTTGGACAGTGTGATTGATTGTGAGAGCAAACGAGAAAGAGTAGCCCCCGTCTAAAGATTTCTGTAGCTCTCCAGATCGGCGACAAGTACAGAGTGACGACGCCCGTCAACTGGAAGAAGGGCGACGAGGTGATCGTGCACCCGTCCGTCACAAACGATGAAGCCAAGAAGCTGTTCCCCAACGCGACGTACCACAAGGTAGGTCCGCGCCCACCCCAAGGACAGCCTGCTGACGAGCTGTGCGACAGCAACCCTATTTGAGGACGACGCCGCTGGTGGTGGAGTGAGTGTGTAGAGAGTGGTGCTAGCGATTGACTTGTGTAATTGTAGTCAAATGAGTGTCTATGAATCCAATGTGTAAACAGTGCACAAACAAGGACGCGTCACAGCACTGATTTCGATTAGCTTTCATTCCTCCTCCTCCTCATCCTAATGGCTAGTGCAGACGGCGGCGCGTACAGGTATGTATGGCATCCACGCCCAAGCCTGTCTTTAGGTCTCACCTCGCCCGTCAGCTACTCCCTGACCGTCTTCTCGCCGAGTGGAAAGCTTGTGCAGATTGAACACGCTTTGGCCGCTGTGTCACAAGGGACCACAAGTCTCGGGATTAAAGGTATCATCATACTCATATCCGCCCGTCGGAGGTTCATTCCCTGCAGCGTCAAATGGCATCGTCATCGCCACTGAAAAGAAGTCGTCGTCCATACTGATAGACGATTCAATGATCGAAAAGGTGGCGGTGGTCTGTCCCAACATCGGTGTTGTGTATTCTGGAATGGGCCCCGATTTCCGCATCCTCATCGCCCGCGCACGCAAGAGTGCCCAGGCATATTGGAAAGTGTATGGCGAATACCCTCCCACGAAAGTTTTGACTCAGGAGATTGCGACCGTCATGCAGGAAGCCACACAGTCCGGGTAGGGTTTCGCTCTACACGTGACTCGCTTGTTCACACATTTTTTTCATAGTGGTGTGCGTCCGTTCGGCGTGTCGTTATTGGTGGCGGGATACGATATTCATCGTGGGCCTTGCCTCTATCAAGTCGATCCATCGGGATCCTTCTGGGCTTGGAAGGCTAGTGCAATAGGTAAGAATATGGTAAACGCAAAGACTTTCTTAGAAAAGCGGTGAGTTCCGTGCATGCTGATATGTCACAGTAACACATGCATCTGATACTCTTTTAACGTAAAAAAGATACAACGATGACATTAGCCTGGAGGACGCAATTCATACAGCCCTGTTAACCCTTAAGGAAGGGTTTGAGGGGCAGATGACAGAGAAGACCATCGAGATCGGTGTAGTCACAGTACCGACTGCAGAAGAACTCGATGCAGGAAAAGAAGGGGGGGAAACTGGGCGCCCCCGACCTACTTTCCGTAAGTTGACTGAAGAAGAGGTGAAAGATTATCTGGCTCTGTGATATGTACTGTACTTTTTGCGTACGTTTTACTCTGAATCGCTTTACTCTGATGCATTCTTTACTGAGCACATTTTACCCTTCACACGTATCGCCTCTAACGAGCCCGCTCATTTTCATGACTTGAGACCATAGCTCCGGATTTGACATGAACCGCACGGATTAACGTGAGCAGAGGAGTGCCCCACCGTTGATCATGCAAAAGGAAATCCAGTTCCCCTCGTCACCCACCTCTGATCCACCGGCCATCATCCGTTGTCTTCATTCACGCCTTCTCGCTATCGTGAGGTTTCCACTCAGTTCTTTCGCGCCTTTTCATTAATTCTGACCACTGTATTCTGTGAAGCTGCACAGGACATGTTTGAACTAGGTCTTTATCTCAACAAGTCAGGCAGCCTTGACACGAAATTAATCAACAGGTCTGTGACACCGCAATACACCCTTGGTGTGACGAGACAAAACACAGAGGGTCCATACGGATGGAATGGGAAGTGGCGTACTTTGACCGAGATTTAAAAGAGGCGTCTGCACCACGTCTCCCCATCATCACCACCACCACCCTCATTCTCTTCATGTCTCCTAGGCGCACCTCGAGTCGTATCCAGCGGCCGGCGCAGAGAAGGCCGCGAACGGAGAGAGCATGCCATTTCTGCAGGATAACGAAACAACGCGTCAGTATATCTCCTTGCATAAAACTAACAGCCATGCCCAGTCCTTCCCCAGTGTGAACCTTACGAATATGGGACAAACAATCGGCCGTGCCGTCGCTGTATTTCGCACGGCCTGGACTGTAACTTATCTCGAGCAGCTCGCTCCCAGAGTCCGAGTTCTGGTTCTGGTGGCCAAGGGTCCGGGCCGATTCAACACCCTGTCGCTCCCCGCTCTGCTAGTGCCCCGACCGAGGGACCGATGCTGGGCCGCGAGGCTAGCGCTCAATACGCACAGCAGTCCGAGCCGGTTCACGGCCAGACGGGAAGGTGGCTCAACCCCTTGGTGCATTCGGGAGAACGACAAGGTTCGAGTACCTCCATCGCTGCGCCGGGACAGGGAGCGTACGTATACTCACAAGATTCCGCCGCTTAGACATTGAGGAAATTCTCAGGCCGGAGACACTGGGCTTTCCGCCAGTTGGGTCCGCCATGGAAGTCTATGATCCAAGTTTGTAAGGCGCCTCCTTTTTAGCTTCCCCCGTCTCCTCACAGTCCGCTCCAGCTCAAACGTACAAGGTCTTACTGGTCCAGAGTTCAGCTTCTATCCTCAAGGCTACCACGACCAAACCATGTCAGTCGATCGGACTTCTTTGGTAGCCCCGGATTTAAACTGTTTCCAGGTCCTCCAATACCTATATGACTAATTGTATTGTGTCAGGTACAAATAACGGTGAACCAGACATGAGGTAGTTGATGTTCACCATGCCCCACGGTGTCAATCCTGTGTCTCATGCAGCCTCATAGGTATGCCGCTGAACCTAGTGAGGATGGCGGCTCTGCGAGTGGGCAAGATCCCAGTCTCTTCCACCCAGGTAATTACTAGTTCCGAACCAGTATGTTTACGATAGGCGCCTTTTGCGCAATTCTACATTCTACGGACCTGCGCTATTTTCTTGTTCTGACACTGTTCTGCGAACGTGCTTTTGTTTTATGATCTTTTGCTGTTTTTTACGCTTGTCCAATCAGACTTTTATCAGTTCTTGTGGAGGCGTGTTTTGTAAGGGTCGGCGCACGCTGCCGTCGCATGGCTTTGTTCGCGTACTAACCACCATTTTTTCACATGGGACAATCAACTGACTGCCACGCAGTGACTGCAACGCGGGGTCGTCTGTCTGGGCCAAACCCTGTTTCATGCACCCTAGCGGACAAAAAAATACGCACAGCTGTTTGGTGAGACCAGGTCCACTCCAGCATGCGAACCGCTAACGTTTCGCTGCCTTCCCAACACAGAACAATGCCAACACAGGACAATGTCGAGGCTCCGTCAAGGACGCGATCACTTCGAGATCACGAAAACGTGCCTTCCAACCTCCTTGGCTACAGTCTCCGGATCAAAGTATGAGGGTCTCGGAGTCCTTTTGCATCCGGATGCCCTATCTCGAAAATAGGAGCGGAACAACACCTTTGATCCCATAAATACAACGTGGATTGGCAGGTGCAACGTGTACATCGTGATGTGCATATTCAAATACACGTTCGTCACCTGCTCATTCTCCTGTGCCAACCTCACCAGACTTGGTACATCATGCTTTGCGAGTGCGACATGTGGTTTGTGTTTGTACTTTGAGAAGACATTGGCTGAACCTGTGGTAGAGATCTGAAAGGTTTGCTTCGCCAGATCATGGGCTCGTGCCTCTTATCTGCTGATCCTGGTACAGCGGCCTTCTGATCCATACACTGCCCAGGTGCGTATGCTCGTTCATTTCATTTCTCCTCGCTCATATTTAAACTCCTGGGCTGCTCTCAACCTCTCACATAAATACATTCAACTCGACGACCATGAGCGCAACTTTGGAAAGAGCCAGAGAGGCTTGTGAATCTTGTCGCAAGAGCCATAAAAGGGTACTTTCCACATGTCTTTGCCGACCCTACCCTCATACTCTACCTTAGTGCACTTACGACGACAACTCCACGCGGTGCCTCCGTTGTGAGAGACGTAACACTTCCTGTAGCTTGTTCTCGCCAGCCGAGACGACGATCATTGCGTATCAAGGTCCCCCAGTATTGGCAGCAACGGAGTCGTGGGATGGATCCCCTCACAATCCCACTTCTTCCAACTTCCCGCATCCTGTTCCTTCGGCACAGGACGGTTTCTACTGGGCTGCCGCTACGCACACGGAAACTATACGGGGGCAATACCCCGCAGGCGAGATCCTCCATGCGCCGTAAGAAGTCTATTTGACCACGCCTTCTTCAGCCCTCTAACGCCTTTTCGTCAGCTTTGCAAACCTACACCAAAGCGAACAGCCCGCGATGCTTCAAGAGGGGATATATGACCACAACGTGTTCAACGATCATAATGGTTGAAGCATGCCGTGTTTGCAATGTCAGGGTTAGATAACGTGCTACACACAGGAATAGGACTGGCAATCATATCGTTAACGTACACTTGACGCCATGGAGCAATGCAGACCAAGACTGATTCGGTCACGATCGTTCCCGCAAACCCATCCTACAACGGCCAATCGACCCTCTCCCCATAGTTCCAGTGAACGGCCTTGACTGACGTATACTCTTCAAGGGCATAGCTGCCAAGCTCACGTCCTTTGTGAAATCAGACTAATCATTCAACAGTACTCCGGAATAACAAACCTATCCCACTCTGTCTCTTTCCTCCAAACGGAACATTGTTGCTGAGTACATTGTATTGGTTAACCCACACCTATAGGATGTCAGGATTCTGGGGAAAAACGAAGGGTAGCCTCGTACCGTTCCAGCCTCCAAGGCAGAAGAAACTCGCATGCATTGGCTGGCATCGTCTATAAGCAGCCGTGGTCAGGCTGGTGTATATGGTTTCTTTGTATTACACTCACTCGAGTGGAGTCCAGCACCAAGACCATAAGTGGTGTCGTTTGCGAGGAATATCGCTTCTTCCTCTGTTTTGAACCTGCCGACGGCGAGCACGGGCCCAAAGATCTAGAAATGCACATCAGGAGGCTGCATCGCCTGCAATGCCCCGCCAGGTACCTCATCCTGGACCTGCATTGCGGATCAGAAGAATTCTTCGAGTATAACACAGTAGATCTCACAATCTTCATATCCTGTCTGACATCCGTGAATACTGCGACAAGGTTCTGTCTTCAAAGACGGATCAAACGCGGAGGGAATATTGCTCACTAGTTGGGTCCACATAGAACCCTTTGCCCGGGCGTCTTTGGCCACCAAGCGCGAGCTTCGCGCCCTGAGCCTTTCCACTCTCGATGTATGCCCAGATTTTGTCGTATTGAACTTTAGAGACCTGGGTAAGGTTATAAGCCAGAAAATGTTCTGGCGCGATGGACTGACAACGGGGCCACCTCCGCTCCTTTCATCAAAGCCATCCCCGATCACAAGGGACCTCGCCTTCTCCACCAGCAAGGCGACGAACTTGTTATAAACAGAATCCTGCACGTACAAGCGGGACCCTGCGGTGCAATCTTGGCCGGTATTATAAAGGATACCCAAGCACGCCCAGTTGGCTGCCTGGTCAAGGTCCGCGGACTCAAAGATAAGATGTGGAGACTTTCCACCAAGTTCCAGCGATACCTATTTGGCATACTCTCAATGCACTGCCCTGGTGCTTACTGCCTCGCAGGAATGGCATGTAAACGAACCTTTTTCAAATTGCTCTTTGCTGCAGCTTCTAAAATCTTCCTGCCCGTTGCGGTGGATCCAGTGAAGGCCACCTTGTCGACATCCCTGTGGGCTGAAAGCGCGGCACCACCAATAGATCCTATAGACGGAATTGTGTTCACTACTCCGGGAGGGAATCTGCTCATTGGATTGTGAGCGAATTGAAATACAGAAACAAATTCGTGGCGCTTTCACCCTGCCTCGACGATGAGTTTGGACAACAAGAGTGCTGTGAGCGGAGTTATTTCCGAGGGCTTCATGACGATCGTGCATCCACAAGCGAGCGCCGGTGCCACCTTCCAGGCCCTGCAGTGGGGCTTGGGTGATATGAATAGCCACACAAGGTGCGGACGGGCTTACCACATGTTGATAGGGTAGTTCCAGGGGATGCTGTACAAACTCAATAGGAGCAGAGCCTCAGCGGGGAAATGACGCATACATCTGTCCACAGACACCAATTGGGTCGTGTCTTGTGAACGCAAACTTGCACTTGTTGTCGACTTCTATCGTCTTGTGTACGGGAAGAGTGAGAGGGAAGTGGGGTCAGCGTGAAAATGCAGGGAATCACCTCCCCGGTAATCTTGTCTGCCCAGCCGGCGTAGTAGCGCAGACACTGGACAGTGTCGCCAATGTCAAAGTCCCTATCGAGGTGTGTTAGAGAGGATCGCTCTTTCGATGCGGATAGGCCACTACCTGGCTATTTTGACTGGTTTTCCATTGTTGAGACACTCTACTTCTGCAAGGATTTGTTGATCCCTTTCGATGAGGTCGGCAAGCTTGTTCAGTAAGCGAGAGCGTTCAAAGCCCGTTATGTTTTTTCCCCAGGTAGTATTGAAGGCGTTCCGGGCAGCCGCGACGGCGATATCAATGTCTTTTGCGGACCCTTTGAATGTGATCAGATCAGATTGTATTGGATAGCATAGAGAGAGAATACCTGCGGTGACAGAACAAATCACGTCCTCGGTTGCTGGGTTGATCGCACTAGCTTATCTTGAGCGCAAAGATACATGAACAGGGGCATACAAACTGTAGGAGCTCCACGGAATCTGCAGAAGGAACGAACTCGTTGTTGATGAAGAGGCCTGTCGGTATCTCGACCTCACTGTGCGTGGCGGGGATGACGACCTTGGTGGTGAGCGCCATAGTCGTAAGTAGCGGCACTTTCTCACACACCTCCGACACTCTCCTCCAGCAACCACCATGCTCGCCCGTGCACCACCCAGTCTTCGCTCTCAACTCTCCCGCCTCCGTGTTGCTTCTCCGGCGCGCTATGCTCATGGCCATGGCGAATACCACGTACGAGTTCTCTGGCAGGTTTCTCACTCGTTTGCTCAATCGCAACGTAGCATCTACCCTTTGCTTTCCCCGGGAAAAAACGCGCAGCTTTCGGTATCAAACTTTCCCTGTTCCTCATCTCAGGTTTCAGTATTCCTTTTGCTGCGGCGGCGTTTCAGTTGTAAGGCTCCCACCCCACCTCCTTGCCTTCCTACTCAAGGATGCACCATGTAGGAAAAAATCCGGTGCTGTTTAAATTGCACCCGTATCAAACAGTAGACATTCACATTGCCCTTCTTTCATCCTAATTTTGTGCCCGTGTACAAGCATGTCACGCAACCCGTATCCGAACAAGTCTGTTCACGCGCCATCTCCGTCTTCTGTCTCCTCCACCAGCATCCTCTTGAAACGTGCTTGAACCCCTCCGCCTGACCGTCGGTTTTCCCGACAATCACACGCCCTTGATAATAACTCAGGGTTACACTGCAATGCATCTAGTGCAAGCACTGACGCCGCACGCCCTGCAGCCTGCGCTGTTGCACCCATAGCGCTGGCCAATGTGATTTGATGAATCACGCCTGTGTCATCATCAACGTAAGTGCGGTGACTGTCCTGCGCAGATTGACTTACAATCGCAACGTGTTTCTTGCGTCGAGTCATTTCGTTCCTTCACTAGCTCAAACTTTTGACATCCATGTGATTGCAACAGCTCAAAAAGAACCTTCGTTGGGTGATGAGACAACGTTTTCAATGTGATGTGCCGGTCGTAGAATGGCTTGAACACTTTCTCGAAAAATTTCTCTGCACCATCAATCATAAACCCATCTGAAACGTAAAGAGCTCCAATGATAGACTCCACAATGTCCGAGAGCGCCTAATAGAGGTACATCAGTGCTCTGCCTCAATGTGTGATCTCGTCAACTACCTTGGGGGGCTCAGCCTGTAGCCAATGTTCCCTAGGCGCATCGTCCTCGGTACACACTTCCATTTGTCGAGCGTAAGCCTCAAACGCAGTGGCCAATGCATAAGAGTCAAAGTGAAGATATTTGTGTAATCCACTCGACACGCACAGAGCGGCAAGGGCAGCGTTGGACACCATTGCTCCCTAGAGTGACATGAGCCGAAGATCTTACAAGGCAGCAACCTTCACTCACCTTGAGCATTGTCATTGCACCCGGTGACAAATGGTCCCCGCGATGAAATATGTATCGCACCGTCACTGGTCACTTCGACTCAGCGCAGAGATTAGAACAACAAGCAGGGACATACAGAAGTCGAGGATGGCATCTCCAAGGAATTCCAACCGCTCGTAACAAGTAGCATCATGACCCTCCACCGATGCATGAGTCTGAAATTTTTGTGTCAGCATACATGCAAAAGACGTCTTCGGAGTCAAACCATTCACCAGTGCCTGGGCGAGAAGGTAGGGATGACGGAAACGGTGACCGATAATTGTCTCTACAGATTCTATTGTACCGTGTCGGAGGGGCCGGCTGGGAGGGGTGGGCGTTGCAGCTGCCTTTCTGCGGAAATCTCGCCATTGCTGAACGAGGGGGATCGGCAACTGCAATGCTTTTGCCGCCTGGAGTGCGCAATCCTGTCCCCCAGACATGTACGCCGCTCCGATAATAGCCTCCGTGACATCCGCGATTGTCTGGATAAACGATGGCGCCATCAACACCAACTTTACACCTTGCAGTCAGATTCATCCTCAGATACCTTGTCACCTAACCACTGAGTAGCATCATCGTCCCGGAGCCTTTTCTTTTTCTTTGTCACGCCGATTGCATTCATGTCCTCATCTTGGCTGGTTGAGTCTTGTTTGTCTTGCGAGGTACCCACCGTGACACCAGTTTCATCTCCGCTACCTGCAGGGTCGGTCATAGTCGGCAGGGATAGAGGATCAACGGTGAAATATGGAGGACACCACAGCTTGTGGCCAAATGCTTTGCTCTGGACATACTGCGGTAGACCGATTTGATCAGCGCTTTGCATCAACACCTTGTTGCTGATGATGCGTTGACGTGCGGCGTGCAAGGCACCCTCATGCTGTGTTGGATTGTTGACAAAAACGTAGACGGATGCAAGATATTTCAAAAATGAATCCCCTGCAATAAGTGTGAATGAAGCGAAAAGGGGTGGTGTAGACAACATCGGACCGAAAAACTCCAATCTTTCATAATCAACTTCGAAACCTGCGGAAGGCGTGGAGATGGCGGACAACAGGAGATCCACATGGATCGAATAATCGAATAAGTTACCATTGAGTTCATGAACTATTAGGAGGTCCTCTATCCGTTTCGTAATGGAAGGAAGAAGGAGTGCTGTTCGGAAGGTGCTGTCCAATAACGTCAGTATTCGGGAGCGGCGTACAATCGCTTGTCACCTTGCAGGAACAGTAAACTTTGCACTCAGCTCCGGAATTAAGTCTGGGAGAATGTCAGCATCCCGGTGATGTTCAGGGTTGAATCACACGTACATTTAACAGCCGCTTTGGCTGACACTGTGGCGGCGGCTTTGGTGGCCGGACTAAGGTGATTCCCAGTCGCAGCGATTCCAGACACTTCTATAAGCGGCTGCGAATAATCCTTCAAGCCTTCAAAACATTTCCGCCGAGCTTTGCAGTATTCAACCAAGTTTGCATATCCTGCCTCTCGCTCAGGAGCTGTAAGCACGCAAGTAAGGTGACAAGCCGTTTCACATACCGGGCTGTCTTCAGGCTTGCTTAAGGGGGTCAAGTCCTGCCGCAGGCGTGCGACAAAATACCGTCGGGTGAACTCGACTGACCGGTCTTGAATTACAAGGTCCTGCACTGCCTCCGAAGATGTGCGGAGCTCCTCTGGGTCGAACTTTACCATCCACGACTTTCCTGCAAGCTCAATGGTGTCCCATGATATGTACTCCGTAAGGCAGACTGGATCCCAGGACCGAGTGTCCACCTGTTCGGGGAGCTTGAGCGGCGCGAAAAGGTAAGCAACCTTTTCCAAGGGACAAACGAATGGTTTGTTAGAGACCGCCCGGAAGATCCTCACAGTAAATAGGCGGAGGGCCTCCAAAGACTGCTCGTCTACTTCGAGCGGCGGTGCGCGGCGGTTTCGTATGGTCTCAGACGTTCCTGGGAAAAAGAGACGAAAGGAAGGGATATGTGGCAGTGGTTGACGGGTCAAGAGCATGATTGGAGCGTAATCTACACCCTCCCGGTCTACATAGACGACGAAAGGGAATAAGCGACGTCTATGAAGACGAATGGAATTGGACCAAAAATGAGACCGTTTGCGAGGGTAACAGCGGGTCCCAGAAACGCTGTCTGCGGCAAGAGCTGCTGTGCCAGTTGCATGAGGGGTAAGGTATCGTTGGCACACTGGGAACAGGCTGTTTTGGAATGTACCAAACTCGTAAAGCTGAGCGCACGTTTCAAATGCTGCTGATCGGCGAGCGTGAGTAGGTGTAGAACGAGCAGGTCCAGTCACATTCTTGATGGGCAGGCCTGCTGGAAGGGTCACGGTGCAGAACCACGCTTGCTGACTCCGAGAATCAAAGGTTTCACTAGTGATCAGGAGCGGTGCACCAGAGAAACCGGGCTTCTGCATGACGGCAGTAAAACGATAGAGGGCTTCGAGGGCATCGTGCTCATATAGCCGCCTCCCCGTAACTGGGTCTTCGATGCTGGGCGACAGCATATCAGCGTCGTCATCAAGGTGGTAAGGGATCCGGTTTCCCACTAGGGGTGACGATGGAACTGGAATTCCTCCACTGTGGATGACTACTGAAATCCACTGATCGCTGAATGCCCCTTCGGAATGTTGTGACAACACCTGGCGGTGCACATCATTGCCATTCTCCACCAAGTGAACAAGGCAAGCAGAGGGGAGAGACGCGTGAGCACATGCGTACGAAAAGGACAACTGGCTCTCGAACATATCGTATCTGTAAAGATCAGATGTGTATCACTACCTGCAAGGTTGTTGTGTACAAACCTTATGACAAGCAAAGCGGAAGGGAGATCCACATCCTCCAGTGTTTTAGTCAAGATCAAGAGGTTATACTTTCCAGTTTCAAAACTGCGTCGTATATCAGCCTATACAACAACTGAGTTATCGAAACACTAAGAAGGAGCCAAATATACCTGACATTGAACATCAGTCACGGGCATATTACCTGTCACAGCAAATGGACGTAGAAACTCCAAGCCGTCTGTCATCACACGCAACATGTCGGCCATAATAATTGCAACACAACCCTGCCGCACTACGCACTGTAAGTGAGGAAATACGACGAAGTGGTGACTCACCAAGAATGATACCACGGAAATCCTCTCCGCAAGGTCCATATACTCTCAGAAGTTGGATCATCCGGTAGAATTTTGGAGTGAGATTGAAGCCTCGGGAAGAGGGATTCGCATTTGGCATTGAAAAATCCCAATGTTCGATGAGATTCTGGATCTCGCTTGCCCTCTTCACTGCAGGGTCATCGTCATCGGGTTCAGGGTCCGTCTTAACCTCCTTGAAAGCACGACGCCAGACAAGATCACTAGCGCAAGAGCCTAGCTCTTGCAAGGCGCAATGTGCGTCCTTGAACAGAGACTCGCACGTGTTTCCACTAGGGTCCAGTTGATGGACGTTCTGTGTGAGTTTGCTTTGTGATTTTGTATGCATGGGCTCATACTGGATGACAACTTGTAAAGGGCGAAGTCTTTGCGGGACGGAGTATGCTGTCCCGGCAAGGAGCAAGTGTTCCATCGTTCCGATATCAGCATCACTCATTGGTGCACTGAATGCGAGAACTCTGGGCCGCGCGAATATGCTCGGACTGCGACAGAACCACTCCAAGACGTCAGCTAACGGTTGACGTTCTCGTAAAGCCAAGTGAGCATCGGTTACCACAAAGGCAGAAAAATGTGCAATTGTCCAGATCCCTCGAGTAATGTGACTGAGCAGTGTCTGCGGGTGAGGCGTGAATAGCGTGAGGAGAACAAAAGCCAGCCTACTTGCATCAATAGAGCACACAATAACCTGGTTTAGAGATAAATCTGGAGTGTCTACAAGACGGTAGCATGTGGTGACTCTCAAGAGAGATTTGATGGCTATCTTTGTTGCTAGCCCATCAACGTGCGCATCGTTTCTGGTTTGTTGTGAGCGTAGTTAGAGACGAACTGGAAGAAATAACCTACAAAACTACCACAGCGGATATACGAGAAGAGTCACCGTCGGGGGATGTAACAAGGTTCCCGGCAACCCACACCAAGAACTTGCAGGTGAGGTCAGTAGCATCTACGCACGATCACGGTGTCATTGATGAAAGAAGGTTGAGTACGATGCAAGTATACCCTCTGAGCGACTACATATGGTGATCACTAGAAATGACGGTCAGAAAAAAGCCATCGGCGTCGACTTGCAACGTACAATTGCGAGTCTTTGCAAACTCGAGTAGCTCGTCTGTGCAGGCAAAGGTCGTCGCGTTCTCCTGGCAAGTTTGAAAGGACATTTGGTAGTGGCTTAAACAGGAAGGCTTGGCTTTCTTCCATGACATGGTCAACAATGCGTCGATAATTCTCTCTCTCGCAGAGCAGCTCGCCTCTGAGCCACCACCCAAGCCTGTTCCACGGCTTCGACAGTGTTCCGAGCTCTGTCTCCCTGCCAGACTCCCGTCAACAGGCTCGTACGATTGTTTGTTGCCGCACAGTATTGCCAACGTTTTCTCAAGCCTTCTTGCAGCGTGAAGCCAGCCAGGCCGCCCCCAAAGCTATCCTCCAGCAATTGCGCCGCAGTCCGACACCACCACCGTTTGATGAGCCTGAAGCAACACGCGAAAGACGGGAGAGCGTCTCTTCTGTCTCTCCGACATCGCCAACGGCGCCCTCGAATTGGAGTATCAGCATACCGAGGTTCAACTTATCCAAGACATGGAAGGAACCCCAGGTACGACTTTTCATCTCCGATAGATTGTAGCCTTTTACACTGATGACTGGAACAGCCGTACGAAGTATTCAGAGCAATTGAGCGCAAGGACATTATGTTTCTCATGGAAATTCGAGATAGAGCATTTCCGGTTAGTTCGTGGCTTGTGAACGAAACGAGTGATCTCACATCCCTAAGCTTCTTTTGCGCAAAACCGGAGATGCCACACCCCTTCTTCATGCTATGCGCATCGGTCAATCACACAATGATGTGGCCATAGTCCTTCTTGGTGCCTTTTCACGCTGGATAAATCACCTTGACGACAGCGAAGTACATCTACCAAAGACCAGAGACATTTTGAAAGCCCTGAGTATGCAAGATAATCCTCGCGTCTCGCCCGTTTACCCATGTTTAGGAACGAATCTCAAACTTGCAATCGATTATGGCTTGCACAAATCACAGAGCGACCTCATAGCTTCCTTCTTACAGACATTGGTCATGAGTGAAGGTGACAAATGGATACGAGCTCAAGTATCGTCTGTTTCGCTTGCTCTACGGTCCGGTACTGCCGGGAAACCTGTCAACACAGCTTCCGCTGCAGTGCGAAAGTTTGCGACCAAAGAGCTTAGCAAAGCTGAAGCAATAGCCGCACTCGAGGATTAGTGAGTGGATAACTATCCGCTGCGAATATCCGGCGTTGATAGTATGTTCGTTAGCGTGGCAAACGCTACTGCCGACCTTCTGCTACTGAGTGCCTGGTCGATGGTCCTTGAAACCGTTGACGGCGAACCAATCCCAGTAAGTCTTCCTGTAGCAATTTGGCTTCCATGCCGTTCACATTGTTCAGACTTATTACTTCGCACGGGATGACAGGGTTTTTAGGGCCTTTGTTGATCGTACTGATACTCATCGAAATGCTATTCATCGTCATGCGAGCCGCCGTCTGAAGTGGCAGCTACGCGTGCTGCGCCAAGTTCTTGAAGGTCGTAATACGACCTATTCTGTTTGTGTAAAGTTGCTTCATTGTGTTGATCTGCTGATATAACACATCAGGCTAAGATCGAACTCCTCATTGGCGAGTTCGATCAAGGGGACGGCGTTTAATCAACGTACCCAAAGTGCTGTGATTACTTTGTAATCCCATTCCAACGTCAATTCGTTGCATTTCATTGATGTATTTCCTGTCAAATGCTTGGTGAGTAGAGGCATGCTCGTATAAGGTGCCCTCCGGATTCAAAGTCATGTCCAACCGGGCGTATCATCGAGCAAAGATCGAGAGTCTTGCCACAAATCTCTCGGTTTAGTCCTATGTCACGACTGTTGACTGTTGACATGGTTATGTTGATGGCAAACAGAAATCCACCCAGTATAATCATGTAATTTATCGTGCAGGCGCGAAACCAAGGTATGATATGAACGTCAAAGCAATAATTTCATACCTGTCCACCATGTCCATCCCCCTATTAGAATGAGACTGAGAAGTGCCAAAGATAGTCTGAGCTGAATGACTGTATACAACCAGATCGTGGCGAACTGAGGACACTATTGACAAGCCTTCATAAGTTGACATGTCTCCTGATCTTACAGTGATTATTATTTACCTGGGCTATATTTTTCAACCAAGATCCACGATTGACAAGCCATATCATGCGTGGGCCTACACCGAGAGAAAGTAGGAATAATCCAGTCTGCACCAGTGTATTCTTCTTATGTCGGTTTGCTGATCGATTAATTGAAACGCAACTCAGAGGCCAAATTTCCAGGTTTAAGTCAAGACAACGCACTGTAGAACATGAAAATGGCCATAACTTGTAATGGCAGTAAGTTCGGTTCCGTGATTTGCACTTATGAACGTACTCGGAAACGTGTTTATGAGCCTGTCTAGGATATCACGGAAAGACGCTTGTTTCGCGTATTGGCGGTGGATTAGGCTCATAATTCGCATGTCAGTAATTAGCAGGTGCGACTGTGCCTCACTATACTCACATGTCCATCATGGCGAGGAAGAAGGTATGCGGCATTATGATCATAAGCGCATTCAGCATCTCTTCCGCGAGCGGAGATGGACCATCAAATTCTCCATGGTCGGTCGTCACGGAATGCGTGATGGCAGTCAAGGAAGGAGGGTTTTGGTCAGAATCTTCAAGTCTTTCCAACAAGCCACTTTCCCGTATCAATCTCCTTTTCTCCTCTTCCGGTATCTCTATCAGAGGTTTCTGTTCCGCAGGGAATTTGGTATTGTTCTTGCGGTTCTTTGACATGGACGGAATACGTAGGGTGATGTAGATTAAAATTCGCACGGCGCGACATCACAGCCACAACTATCCTTGACCTCAGTATAATAGTATTGAAGGGTATTAGCCAGACCATGAGAGTACAAAGCGATGAGGAGAGACTCCTCAGCATACTACATGCTCATGGTCAGCAATTTCTAGGTGCATTCGGCATCCCCGTACCGAAACACGAGGGTGATACGGATGGCTCAGACTCAGAGTCTGCAGAGGAGTGGACTGGCCTTGGATCAT
>JBBPTN010000170.1:0-37042 GCA_038094075.1 Xerocomus spinulosus | reverse complement strand
CTGGAACTTCTTCCTCTTCTTCTAGATGTTCATCATCATCCTCCACAGACTTGCGTGGTTTCTTCCGAGCGGGAGGTACATCGGGTCGACGTACAACTTCATCGACGCGCCTTGACTCTTCCTTGACGTCCTCGGCATCCAAATCTGAACTCTCCGCTATCTCTGGAACGTCTTGCAGCTTTGTGCTCCTCGTCTTTGTCGACCTGCTCGTCCGCTCCGGCCCGACACTTGGGCGTCGACTTGATGTTGACGCGGTAGACGATGGCTTTGTACGGGTACGCGACTGGCTGCGCTTTCGCTTTCCAGTGGTAGCATCTGAAGAGACTGGCGCTGTTTCTGGGGCGCGTGAGCGGGAGGACCGACGCGGGGCCATTTGCAGACGCGAGTGGTAATTGTCAAAAGTACGCGAACTGTCACAAGTCACGAGATACTAACCGACTACCCGATTTGGAAGTCACACCAATACTTGCACCAGACACTTCCGGAAGCGTACACTTGCATTTTGGTGACTGCCAAATGCAAGCGTACGCTTCGTTCAAGATGAGCATTCCATGCTGAAACTTGAAACTTGATACATAAATACTGTGCCGCAGACTCGACACAAGCTGCTTCGGGAACTAGAAACGAGATCGATAGCGGATAGGGACGACCCCGATACAATAGCTGCACCAGCCAATCCATTGAAAAAGTGCTGCTGCGGCGAAGCTCAGACTGAGCAGCACAGACCAACGGTGCGTGGCATCAGCGCTCACTAAGACAGGTATTCAAAACCACGTTCATATTGGACAGCATTTCAAGATCAAACGTACACTACCACCTTACTACCATCAATTATAAGCAAATTTATATGCTGGCATGAGACCCCCTGTGGCAATCTTCCCACTTCCCACCGACCGGGGGAGTGTCGGGATTTACCTGATTTGGGGGTTACATTGTAGAATACCCAGGTCAGAAGTATCCCAGCAAGTCACCATTCACGACCTGATTCCTTGAAACAGCCAGCGCATCATTTCTTCCAGCCAAGGTCCCATCTCACAGTCAATGAACCATAGCCCAAGTCATCCCCTTGCACAGACCAGTAATTCAATTCATGTTTTGTCAGCATCAGCAAAAATATGCGCCGAGTTTCGATCAACGTTCCCAATCGGTGTCAAACGCCTAAAAATCTGATCCAGGAGAAATACCCACGCCTATTTGATGGACCCACTTAAAGGGATTTTTAGTGGCACCACACCGCAATGTCGCCCCAGAAATGTCCACCATAGTCCCCACCATCGCTCGCCTTCTCTCCTCTATGGTAACCCCCCCCTGCCACGGTCTCCACCTGCTCTCTGCATAGCCTCCGCACTGCCACAACCACGTCTGCTGATATTCTACTTAAAACCCTACGGGTACCCAGCGACACCACGCAGTAATGTCACTTCCTGACTCCACCACCGTCCTCATCGTAGGTGCAGGTCCATCTGGCCTTGCTGCTGCCTTGTCTTTACTTCATCGTGGCTTCCGTGACTTCGTCATCGTTGATGCCGTGGAACGTACAGACAATACCTCTCGTGCCCTCGTGATACATGCATCTACTCTCGAGGTAAGATTATTACCCCTTACTCCACACGTCCCGCTGATCTGTTTGTAAAGGCGCTGGACACCATTGGATGTGCAGATGAAATGATAGCCAATGGAGTGATAACGACGAAGCTCGAGATCGGCACGCGCGCCAGAGGTGTAATCTACCCCGACATGTCGACCCTTGAAGGACACACACGCTACCCGTATGTCATCTTCATTCCACAGAACTTGACGGAACGTGTCCTCGTCACAAAGCTGAGTAGCTTTGGCGTGTTTGTTCAACGACCTCTCAAGGTAGTCGGAATGAGGCGCAACGCTAAAGATGCGCTTCTGACTGACGTTGTATTTGAAGACGGCAGAGTAGTTACCGCAAAATACGTCATTGGTGCTGACGGGGCACGCTCAGTAGTAAGCCCTCTTCTAAAATATGTGGTGTCGTATTTCTTACCCTCGACCTAGGTTCGTACCGTCGCTGGTATCCCCTTTGCTGATCCGATGGGTGACCAGGCGGAAAAGGTGACCAACCTCTCGCAGATGATTCTCGCGGATCTCACCTTTGATACTCTGGACGACGTTCCTTTCACTGCCTGCTTGTCTCCCCAAAGCTTCTTCCTCTGTGCGCCCATGCCTAAAGCCTTCAACGACTTCCTCATCGTGAATGGTCACCCCACACTGAGTGGCCATCTCCACCGTATCGTGTCTGGTGTCCCCTTGGCGGACGGAGAGATCCCACGCGTGCCGAGCAAGGAGTATCTACAAAATGTCGTCGACCGATTTGGCCCATACTCCATGTCATCTGATCCTTCCGTAAACCCCAAGCCAAAGCCGGTGCGCATCAAAGACGTCGTCTGGGCGACCCGTTACCGCAACCACGCTGCGCTCGCCGACACAATGTTCACACGTCTCGGTTCTTCTACATCTGAGCCTGGGGAACCAGAGGGGGGTCCGATCGTTCTCATCGGTGATGCGGGACACATCCACGCTCCCACTGGTGGGCAGGGCATGAACCTTGGCTTGCGTGACGGCATATTCCTGGGTGCGGTACTGATGAAGCACATGGAGGTGGCCGAGACACAGCCCATCGCTGAAGCAGACAAGGTTTTGCGCGACTTTTCCGTGGAGCGACTTGATCGGGCTCTTCAAGTCGTCAAGTTTACCAAGGGTCTCTTGAAGGTATTGGGTTTGGACAGCCAAGAGTGGGTCTTTTGGTGGTTGCCCATCAGCGTGGTGACGATTCGGGATTGGGTGCTGTGGGTCATGGGTTGGATTCCTTCTATACAACGCAAGATGGCCTGGGAGCTGAGTGGGTTGGGTCGACCTTGACCTGATCTCTCGCAGCGGATGATGAGCGCTCGCGCTAGGAAAACCAATGCCAGTCTGTACACGTTTCAGGATGTGCTTGCTATTTTTACGACTATCATTTAGACATGACCTTTTTTTTCCGAGTCCCTTCGGTGTCATTACGGATGTTTCATGTTTCAGGGGGATCTTTCCCTAGCTGATAGATGGCCGTGGGCTTGCTGCTCTTCTCGTCGACGAAAGGCCCAGGCTAGTACTTGCTGTATAGTATCCAGTGCGTGTGACATTCCGATTTCTCACATTTCACTGAATGGAACGATTGGACCCACCAAATCAAATGATACTGATGGGATGCATGAGGACCTGTGACGTCGTACGTACTGCCAAACTGATTATTAGGGCGCACGGTTTGGTCTTGAACAAGTGAATTGACGGGACTCTGGCCAGTGATGCACCTTATACGGACTAGTACACTGTTACCATCACAGTCCCGGCCACTAGGCATGATTTCACACACAGAGAAATACTTGGGGGCGGTATGGGCAAGGTCTCGGACCTAGAATTCCATCAACTTCTCCAACAACAAGTAACCGGGATCAGTTTTGGAGGCAGCTGTGACAGGACGGTCCAGAGGTCTCGTGCCGGCCCGTTGACGTAGCCTTTGGAAATCGAATGTCATTGAAAACATGGATGATGACAGAAAAAGCGACTTGAACGTGATAGCTTGCATAAGCGGGACACCAGACGCGGGCATGTATAGACGACCATCACAAGCGCCGACGCCAGACACGAGCACTCAGTCCGACGCCACGTGCGCCGCCTGCAGTACCACTGCGCTCGCCGACCCCATCACGAGCGTCATTGCAGCGCCAACATCCCCAATCGCCTCGCGCATCCCCTCGAGCGCGATCGGACTGAGCCCAGAGTGGGGCGTTTCCAACAGGCGCTTCATCTCCACATCGTGGCTCTCGTGTGCAAGCCGTCGAGACCGACCAGCGACGATGAGCAGGCGCGCAGATGACCCTTGGAGGGTGCGCGCGTGATCAATGGCAGCGTGGACAGGCGCAGCCGTATGCGCTTCGGAAAAGTGGATGCGTGCGAGTGCCTGGCAGAGACCGCGCGTGCTCGCGGCGTCGGCTTTGGGGTCGGACGGAGACGGAGGGCGGGCGTATTTCGACCAGATAATATTATCCGCGGTTTCGGATTGGAGGCGCATGTGCGCCGTCGGTTGGTCGTATGGCGTGTCCAGGAACCCGACGGTCTGCATGCGAAAGGGAGAAATAGGAGAAGGTCAGAACAGGCTTGTGGAACACGATGTCACTGCGCACCGACGCTACCGTGGGCTCCTCCAAGCGTGGGGCAGAGGCTCGAGTGCCGTGCAACTTGCCGTCGAGATGAGCTACAAGTGGTGGAACTAAGAATTCCCCTCTCAGACGAACACACTTATCCGTCACGCCTTCCCGCTTTACCATCCTCACCACCGTCGCTGCAACACTCGGATTCAAACACAGCTGCACTACAAACTCGAGCGCTAGTCTGTCGTCTGGACCTCCAAAGAACGGGAGAAAGATATGAACGGACTCTCCAAGGTGGACGCCCGATCGTTCTCCAATGTCGATGAACAAGGCTACGTCCATCTTGCTCTGCTCAAATACGTCCCGTATAAAATGAGGATGAATCATCGGCGGGAGGCGTTCCATTTTACCATCCGAGACGTTGCCAAACAGGGCGTCAAACGGGTTGTAGACACCCTTTATGGGTTTGGACATGCCAACAGTCACGTCAGGTGTATCCGTAACCTTATTTCCCGCTCCCATGAATGGTGCCCAAGGGAGCACGACGAGGTGCGATGCCTGTCTGTGCGCGTGCTCTGCGACACTGCACGCGAATTTGTCGTAGGGAACCACTGAAGACGACGTCGTGACCGATAACCCGTTCAGCTCGCCAAACATTCGGAATATGCCCAGTATATGGTCTGTATGAACCGAGCTATCACCAGCCAACGACTTCATCAGCGCAGATGTCCGATCGGAACGTTCGATAAGCCGCAACACCTCCACGCTCGCGCTGGGGATCTTGGACCTCTCGGACGTTTCTGACGTCGTGGTTGACGTGAGGATGGACGAAGGACAACGTGCGGGAAGGATGAGTTGTATGAATGCCATCGCGCTAGGAAGGTGATCCAGTTTGTCGAGGACGACTGTGAACCGATGCCGCCAAGGCTGCACCTCAGTAATCACAGACTCCTCGTTGGAACATTTCAATGGTGGGGTCGCTTCACTGACCAAGTTGTGGCGTTCGCGCTGATGGAATGCGGCCGCGAGTGGGGTCGTGATAACCGTCAAGGTGAGCGCTTCGAGAACGAACATAGAAAAGATCTTCTGCGAAAGAATCCCGGCCTGAAGCCCCACATTCAGAACGATGAGTTCAGCCGGACTGGCGAAGAGAGTGAATAAAAGGAGAAAATGCAAGGGCATTTGACAACGAACCCTTTACAGCTCATCAATGTACCAATCGTGCTTGATTCACGCCACCCATAACCCGCCAGCCTGGATGCGATCGTGCACCCGCCGAACTTCCCAGAGAGAGACAGTGCAATAACGGCGATCGTAAAACCCCACGTGATACCTATTAGTACAATGTCAACCTTGTTCCTTCAAGGGATTCCTTAAAAGCACTGACTGTCATCGAGTAACCAGAGATTTGCATTTAGGCCAGAAAACGTGAAGAACTTCATACGATGTTGAAATAGAACTGATGATAGCGATTTGCAGTACCTACCAGCGGAAGGAAAATGACTGATACAATATCTTCAAGTTTCTCCGTAAGGGCAATGGCGAGACCACCTTCTCTGGGAACAATCAACCCAGAAAGGAACGCGCCTAGCAAACTGTCAGACCACACGACTGCTGCATGATATGTAACACACCAAAAATAGCATTTACACCAATGCTGTCAGTAAAGAAGCCACTGGCCCAAACAACCATCATGACAACTGTCGTGAAAAGCATGGAAGGTCCATTCTCTATGCTTCCGGTCTTGTGCGCTAGCCAACGCAGGGCGAATTTAACTGGTATCGAAAGAAAGAGAATGCAGGAAATGCAGGCAAGAGAGATCCATAGTGCTGTCAAACCAGATCCCGCATTTACAAGCGCAACGCCTAGAGCAAGCAAGATCCACGCAACGATGGTGCTGCCAACACCAGCGAACAAGGAAATGGTACCGATGTGCGTGTTGAATAATTTGACCTCCTTAAGGATAGGACAGAGGACGGGAAACGCAGTGACGGAGTACGCGACCCCGATGAAAAGCATGAAGTACGTGAAATGGACGGAAGGGTCGATGAAGTGGTGGTATAACGGGACGGAAATAGCGGTGCCGAGACCAAATGGAAGAGCGATACCTGCAAGTGATACGATGATCGACATTCCTGCGTTACGCTTGATGATACTCGTGTCGATTTCTAGACCAACAAGGAAGAGAAAGAGACAGAAGCCTATATTGGCCACGAGGGAGAGGTATGGAAGTGACACAGATGGAAAGATGTGTTCTGTGAAGCCTGGTATCCTCCCGAATGCAGTTGGACCTAATGGGACGCAATGAACAACATGCGGGTTACGAAATAGTGGAAATACCTAGCAAAATACCACCAAGTAACTCTGCAATGACTTTCGGTTGCCCCAGCCGGCGGAGGCCAAAGGAAAGCACCCTGGTGATGATGATGATGACACCTATCTGTCATTGAACAAGCAGAGCGAGACTGATCTGATATTGATGGCTTACAAGCCTGTATGATCCACAAACGCAACGGATCTGAGGTGGTAAACACAGTAGGGTTCGTTCCGGTAATGAGACCACCCTATCCGGAGGGTAAGCTCATGGAAGTTGATAAAGAGTGAGAGTAAGTACCTGCCCAGTCACCTCTCGCTTTGACATGAGCGGTAGAACAATAGCATCAGAGATAGAGGGCATGATGAAAAAGTAAAAGAAGTAAAAGCACGAGGCTGACATTATTGAGACCATGGATACACAGTTCTTATATCCGAGAGCGGTAAGAGACGGAGGGTCCGTCGATCGGTAGAGTTATCTTGGAAGCATGCCACATGACGCTGGTTCTTGACACGGTCTAGTATCTAAAAAATTTGACCTGGTTCCAGTTCTACATTCACCCTACTTCAGTGGTCTGTACTAGAAGCACGTCCATTACGTTGGTGCGCAATTCAGTACAAGTAATTGCAGAATATCTGTTCTGGATCAGTAAGTTGAACTTACTGGTGACTCTCTAGCATTTCAGAACCGATTAGAAGTATCGTCAGACGACCCAATGCGCAAATCGAGACGGCTGTGTCAGACCATGCCGAACGTCCATTCTATCCAAATATATTGGAGACTTCCCTCTGGCTCTGCGTGTGCTCTCACGACCTCATATCCGTTGGATCGGCCTGTTGCAGTTCACGGAAGTAAATTAACACATCTCAGCAAGGGAACAAGAGAACATCATAAATCCTTACAAGTCATCTAGGCTTGTACAGCGGCGAACCAATTGCTGAGCCATTGTCCCTACCGCCAGTCAGTGCGACAGAAGTGAAGGCGCGATGTCACAGAGTCACACCTCTAACCTGCCGATCCAACGAGACCTTGGTGGAATATAGATCCATGTAGATCGGGTGTAGACTGCACAATGCGCTTGTGGGTCATGATCAACATTAATGGAATAAAGTAAACAGATGACTAGTCACGGAAGAAGGCTAAGCTTCCGTTGTCAAGGTTCGAGGCGGAACAGAACTTACAGTGGCGGTGGGAGAACGTCGCAGCACGATTTCTTGTCAATTTAGGAATGCTAAATATTCCCATATCTCCAAAATTCGGCATGTACCAGAGAACCATATCAGAATGGGACTCATCAGCGAATGCATTCACATCATGTGAGCAGTGTGGAGAGCCTCGTTATGGGATAGGATTTTTGTGTACAACGGTGCGGTATGCTTGTTCGCTTTTGTATGCCTCAATGTCAGCACCTCATTGAATGCGAGGGCTGCACGATATCGCGTCTTTCCTCGACTAAACCTTCTGCAAACTAACAGGATCAAGACAATAGTGGTCGACAAATCAGCTTACTGCGTTCAAGAACGTGGACAGTCCAGTTTGGATAATCCAAAATATTGATCCGGTGAGAAGTCTCCAGTTAGTAAGCACATTTGAAAGTGTCGTGGGCGAAGCTTGAGCGGACTTGGGTGATATTGATAAGACAACCGCATCCTTCCCCATGTTCAAACCCCGAACCTCTCTAATCTTGACGGTGAGAGTCCATCAGCAACGGGCGTACAACGCTTCTCGACCGAGCATGAAGACTCACTTCTACCGGGAGCCATCCGAATCAGTAGAGGTTCACTGTGTGACTGGAACTGAAGTCAGCCTCAAACTTCCTCTGGCACAAGCTATGATCGTCCCAACCATTTTGCTTGTCCAACTTGATGATGTTCTGCACCAAAATAGTAACAGAGGGACTCAAGAAGGATCTCGGCAGTGGCCGATCGTCTTCCCGCGATGTCGGTGGCGGTGCCCAGCTTAGTCTCGGTCACGTGTATCGCGGCAGTCTTCCGTCGGACGAGTCAGCCTTCCTCGTCCCGCTTGGCACTTCCAACTATTTGGCTTGCCTAGTATTATATTTATATTGGCTCACATTCGTATGTGCAAGATCCTGCTAACTGCCATGTCGTATCACAGGTATAGACGATGCGAATTCTTCCCTAACCTCGTACATTTGGTTTGGATAAAGTCATAGACACGGCTAGCGCCTTGTACTAAAATCGGCGAGGAACTTGCGCGGTGTTGCCCGCAAAGTCAACTGTACAGCCATGGGAGCGATGACCGCTCTCACATTCTGCAGCTAGTTATCTATCCATATCGGCCCTTTGTGAAGCCTCAAACTCAAATGAAACCTTGATTGGTTTTGAACGGACACGTCAGGCTTCTCGGGCGACACGTTTTGACCCATCACATTTCAGAGCGTCGATTAAGCGGAATTTTTTTGAGAACCGTCGAAGAGGTCAACCCACGGGCCGGAATGCGAGCCTGAAATTACAGTGAGTGTTATCATTTCGTGTGTCATATAAAGAAACTGCTTTTTTCAGAGACCCTGTACGAGACCTGGCTGTAGCCACTGACGCTCATCTTTGTGAAAGTCGACCAGACTTCGCTCTACATGTATGGTTATCTCACAAATTAGGTTTGGGTAAATAACACTGACCAGACTGAGTCAGCTAACCTACATCACCAGCTATCGATGAGCTCACCACCCCGGTGGACGTGCTACATGCCCAGTGCGACATGATTCGAATGATGCAGCTCTCAACTCAAGCGACAAAGTTCTGCTGTAAGGGGGATCTAAGTGGCATGTCAAACGCTTATAAATTGTCATCGCTCAGGTCTTTGACTTACTAGCCACCATTATTGCCTTGATGTGCTCCCCGTCACTGCTAGAACGGCTCAGAAGGTGACCGTGAGTAGCGGGACGAGGAAATATCAAATACACTTGCGGTCCGATATGGCTTCTGGTGCGATAATGATCCTAGCAACCCAGCCCGTGGCACTAGTACGGTCCTCGGATATCGCGCAAAGTCTCGTGGCCCAGACCTCAAAAACGTGGTAGAGCATTCTTATACCGCTTTGCTCTCGCAGTCATTTATCGATGCTGGCATTCAGCACGCGGGTCCCATGAGTCCATGCCTTTTCACTTCCTCCGCGCTATCAGCTTCCAGGCGATAATACGGACGCATGCCGAGACATATCTCCAACAGGCCGCTGGGGCTTTGTCCTTTGGGTATGGGCTGTTCCATCATCACATTTCACAAACTGCGGTCATAGAAGCCGTTCTCGCATGCGTGCGAGCCCCACTTGTACCCACACTCGTACTCACGCACTTCTGCGACAACTTTCGTCTTTAGCTGCGCAGGCCCATGTCACTTAGTGTCAAGAACAAGGCGACACTCCTAGGTTTGAGTTTTTAAGTGCCAACAGTCCCGAGGATACAGAATGGTCATGATTGCTAGAATAGAGCCTAAAATAATGGTAGCGACATACGCTGGACTCTTGGCCGCTGGACAGTTCCTCCCGCCGGGCGATGTCAATGCAAATTCCTCAAGGGCTATTTCTCGAGTCTCACTTTTTCATATATCAAACCAGATGACCACCAAGGACGAAGCAGTATCTGGCATAAATACATACCATGTGAACGAGACGTGGGTATCGTCAAGTGTGCCAAGCACCAATATGATCACTGTCACGAAAAAGGAGTCATTCTACCTCAACGTGGGCCGCCTGCACCACCACCACTGCGCTTGCCGACCCGCCCATGGCCACTGTCATCGCCGTGCCAACATCCCCGATTGTCCTGCGCATCCCCTCGAGTATGACGGGGCTGAGCCTAGACCGTGATGGTGTTTCTAGGACGTGCTTCACTTCCACTCGGTGGTTTTCCTGTGCAAGGCGTTGCGATCGGCCAGTGACGATGAGGAGGCGTGGTGAAGTCTCCTGGAGAGAGCGAGCATGACTGATGGTAGCGTGAACTGGCGTGGCCGTGTGTGCCTCTGAGAACTGGATACGTGCAAGCGCCTGGCGGAGCCCACGCATGCCTGCAGCGTCCGATTTAGTGTCAGACCGGGTGTCAGATAGTGACGCGGGGGAGGCGTATTTCGACCAAACCATGTTGTCAGCAGTCTCAGATTGAAGGCGCATCTGGGTCGTCTGTTGGCCGTACACCGTGTCGGAAACTCCGAACATCTACGAGAGTGTGAAAGAGGAAGGGCTTGGAACAAATAGGGTAGAGCATATATCACACGCACCGATATGGCTGGCCCTTCTGTATGTGGGGTGGGCCTCCCAGAACTCCCAAATTTCTGCCCAAGGTGTGCTATGGGCGGCCGTGCCAAAGGTTGCTCTCCCAAGTTGACACCTTCATCCACCGTTCCTTCCTGTTTCACGATCCTCACCACAGTCGCAGTGATCTTCGGGTTCAAACACAGTTGCACCACAAACTCAAGCGCCAGTCGATCGTCGGGTCCGCTAAAGAAGGGCAAGAATACGTGGATAGATCCTCCGAGACGGAAACCCAATCGGTCACCTGTATCAATGAACAGGGCAACGTCTGTCTTGCATTGTGCAAATACACCTTGTACGAACTGGGAGTGAATCACAGATGGGAATTCATCTGTCTTTGGGCCCAAGATACTCCCAAACAGGATATCGAACGGATTATGTTCGCCCTTGGTCGCTTTGGGGGTTGTGACGGGCCCATCAGGAATATCCACCGCCGCTGCCACTGTGGAGAGCAAGACAAGGTGTGATGCGTGTTCCTGGGCATGTTCTGCCACACTGCGCGCAAAGTCGTCGTGCGGGACCACTGAGGATGACGTCGTGACCTCCAGCTCGTTCAGCTCGCCAAACATCCGGAAAATACCCAATATAGGCGTGTGGATCGGGCTATCAGCAGCACAGGTCTTCATCATCGCAGACGTTCGATCAGAGTGCTCGATCAGCTGTAGTGCTTCCACACTGACATGGGGCATCTTGAGTCGGCTAGACGTTTCAGTTATTGTCGCGGTCGACGTGAAATCGGACGGGACACTTCGCGGTGGAAGCAAGAGGTGGGTGAACGCCATTGCACTCGGGATGTGATCTAGTTTGTCAAGTACGACCGTGAACCGACGTCTCCAAGGTTGCTCTTCGGTAATTGTGGACGCTTTTTCGATGGATTGGACATGGTCGTCACCTGGTTCATTAGCCCGAATGCGGCGTTCGGGTGGGTAAAGCGCCGTCACGAGGGGAGTGGTAATTAGGGTCAGGGTGAGTGCTTCGAGTACAAACATAGAGAACACCCTTTGGGAAAGAATTCCTGCCTGAAGCCCCATGTTCAGGACGATAAGCTCGACCAAGCTAGCGAAAAAGGTGAGTGGCGAAGGGTGCTGTGGCACTCGACGACAAACCCTTTGCAACTCATAAGTGTACCGATTATGCTTGACTCGCGCCACGCATAGCCCGCCAGCCTAGACGTGATCGTGCACCCACCAAATTTTCCGGAGAAGGAAACCGCAACAATGGCAATTGTGAAGGCCCAGGTGATGCCTATAGTCTGATTTCAACCGCTATCCATGAAAAAGGGTCCTGAATGGACTTACCATCATTGAGTAACCCAAGGTTCGTGTTCAAGCCAGAAAATGTAAAGTACTTTTCATGATGATGTTAGGAGTGATACTGATGACAATGACGGGGTACGCACCAATGGAAGAAAGATGATTGAAACAATGTCTTCAAGTTTCTCCGTCAGCGTAATCGCCAGACCACCCTCTCTCGGAACGATGAGTCCTGCAAGGAATGCGCCTGTCAATGGATCAGATGCAGTCACAACAGGCAAGTATCCAACTCACCCAAAATAGCATTCACGCCTATACTGTCGGTGAAGAGACAACATGCCCAGAGAAGAAGCATAACGATGGTCATGTAAAACATGGATGGGCCATTCTCAATGCTACCCGTTTTGTGAGCTAGCCAGCGCAAAACGAATCTCACTGGTAGTAAGAGAAGGACTGTAAAGAAAATACAGATGAGCAGAATCCATATCGCTGTCAGGCCAGAGCCCGCGTTTACGAGCGCCACGCCAAGAGCGAGTAAGATCCACGCAACTATGGTGTTACCGACACTGGCAGAAAGAACGATGATACCGATTTGTGTATTGAGTAATTTGAGCTCCGTAAGAATGGGACAGAGGACGGGAAACGCGGTGATAGAGTACATGACCCCGATGAAAAGCATGAAGTATGGGAAGTGGACAGAGGGGTCGATGAAGTGGTGGTATAACGGGACGGAGATAGCGGTGCCGAGACCAAATGGAAGAGCGATGCCCGCGATTGAAACAACGACTGACATCCGTGCATTACGCTTGATGATAGTCGTGTCGATCGTAAGGCCAACGAGGAAGAGAAAGAGACAGAGACCAATGTTAGCCACGAGGAATAAATACGGAAGTGATTCAGAAGGAAATATGCGTTCCGTGAAGCCCGGTATCCTCCCGAATGCAGTTGGACCTGATAATGCGATGAGCGATGTATGGATTGGAGCATTACTGCAATACCCAGTAGAATGCCACTGAGTACCTCCGCGACGACTTTTGGTTGTCTGAGTCGGCGAAGGCAAAAGGAGAGCAATTGGGCCGTGACGATAATGATGCCTGTACATCAATGAAGAAGCAAAGATGGATAGATCCTATATGGGTGGCTTACCAACTTGAATAATCCATAGGCGCAATGGATCTGACGTTGTAAACGCAGCCGGGTTCGTTCCGGTGATGAGGCCTCCCTGCCTAAAGGATCAGCTTGAGAGAGCGGAGTGAAAGAGCGGAAGGACCTGTCCGGTCACCTCTCGCTTCATAAAGAGGGATGGGATGGTGTCACCCGAGTGGGCAGGCATGGCAACCTAGCGAATGGAAAAAAATGTCTGAGTGGTCTGCGACCAGGGATACCAAACTTTTATATATGAAGAATATGCTAGACATCGTACAACCAAGGTCATATTGTCGATCGACAGAATAGAATATGAGAAGCGTGGACCCACCATGCCTGTTCAAGTGCCCATCCACGGTCCAAGTGGTTCCAGACGCTGTTATCCACATGAAACGTCCAGCCTGCCGGTCGAGTACAGGTCTGTACGTCAGTGCTGCAATTCAAAGATCGTGATCGCGGCATACCTGTAGCAGCAGAGTTGGTAGGTTACACACTGACCAATCTCCACCAAAATGCTTCATCCAGCTTGAATCCCACTCTCGACCTGCAATATTGCCATTGCCAGACCATTGTCTTGATGCAGAGTGTTCGAGGCCAGTGTCTTCTCGCTCAGTCCGTACTCATATCCGTCCGACATCGTGAGTTGGCCGTTGATATGCGATCACGGCTAGACGCGTTCGGTCACCATTGCAGAACTGTTACAACCAAACTTGGAGATGTTCGGGGTTTGAGTACAAGTCGAGTGTGGGAACGCTGATCCTCATGTTCTTCGCTTAGCTCCTGCTTCAAGCGTTCGTCGCCAAATTTCCGGAGGGATGTCGAACACTTGATTGTCAAGCAAGCGAAGGTCCCACACGCTCCTGCTACCGTCGAGCGCTGATTCAATGCTTTACACAGGTATACTAGCGAAGAGAAAACGCATTCTGCATGCTCTTGATGTCATGGTGAGCTCAAGAATGGTACTTTGGCCATTTTCTTCGTCTCAAGCATCGCCAGTTCTTGAAGGTTTTCTGCTCGAGCAACGCGTTCCGTGGGTTCGCGCGCGAAGTTGAAATCGTGGGCTTCAGCCTATGCTGCACGTCAAACCCATGATGCAGGCTTCACCCGTGAATGTGTAGAAGCAGTGCACATACCCTATACGATGTGGCCTCGTACATGTGATCACCTGCGCGATGGGCATTGACGATGACATCAAGGCATTTGCAAGGGATGTGGGCCAGACAGTCACCATCTTGTACCCTTGTATATGATAGGGTATCGTTTCTGTTGCTTTGTAGCCCTGGATGCGAAGCGAGGCCCTCGTTTATGAGGTACGTGTTGATATTTTCATAGAAGATACTCGTACCACTGAACGTAAACCCAAGCAAGATGTGGGTGGCGTTGCAATGTGGTTCGCAAGTGTCTTCGTCTTTGCTGTAGCCACGACACTTGCCAAGATGGCAGTGCAGCATGGAATCTCGGTGCTGTTTGAATTTTCCAACACACAGGTAGCTCTGAACGTTTTGATCATCCATCTCCAACCGAAAATATGCATATGCTGTTTAACATTACATCTCCATGCGCTATCATTCATTACAAAACCTTCTTAGGCTAACAGGGCTATGACATCAAAAGCATGCAAAACGCATTCTCTCCCACAATTGGACAGAAGAAGGCTTCACAAGTAACACCTCCGATAGGCTCTGCAACTTTACCAGTCAGTGAACACTTGAATTATGGGGCATCTCCTTGTCGGGATTATCTGCAACTAAATGCCTGACCAAGACGTGTCCATAGGGAGCATCCTGCACGGGGTTTGTGTGAACAGGTTATCTCTCGGCTCACCCCCGACGTTAGTTAAGATTTTTTGGACGTTCTCAGGCTCAAACTCCGAACTCAAGTTCGACCCCCTTGCAATGCGCCGTATTTCTCATACGCAAACATCGTGGAGTCCCCGTTCATGTGTCTCATTTCATAATAGCCGACCCCATCTATAATCATTGTCAGAACGAGTCCGATATTTTGTCCTTGTGTTCAAGTTGGCTAGAAAGGTGCCCAACACCTGCGAAAAAGTGAGTGGCATCTCATTTGGGTGATAACAGAGACCCAGGACATACACACTGACCACCACAACCAGACCGCTAACGCACACATCGGAGTGGAGTGGGAATGGCTTTCAAGTCGGAGCTAGGGTCTCAACACTGTTGTCTACTGGTTCACGGTTCCCACATATAATCATTCCAACACCTTCGCCCATCCGACATGCACAAGGTTCTGCCTGGACGAAAATTAAAGCTTTTCCAACAAGCCTTGAACTCGAACGGCATTCTCGTTAAGGATAAAGTATCCGGCACAACCCGCAGGTGTCGTGCCAGTGGCTGTCACGTCCATTCAGCAACCAATGCGTCAGTACGAGATTACTCCGAACACCATAAGCGATTCGTCCCGCCTTCAACCCTGCTTTTCTACTTGCTGGTACTATTTGAGTTGACTCGGCGCAACATGTGGGGATCGTGTCCTCTCAGGTTGGGACATACTAGCATAAGTCTGACATGATGAACGATGTCCGACTTTGGACATTGTGCCTTGGCGGGCTTATATTTGCTCACCTCTCAAAAGCACTGGATCCCTCAAATATTCTCGTTCCGGAAAAACTGTATCGCTCACCATAAACGACCTCAAGCCAAGTACTGTCCTACGAAATGTACGTTCGCCACTCTCAGTGATTATATCCGTGTGAACGGCGCTGACCGGACGGAACAAGTTTCCAGCCTTGGCCCGTGGCATCACCAATGGCGACGTTCCCAATGGCAGACGAGTAGCATGACTTGTGCTAGGACAGAAGTTCTTGTAATCCTGCGCGTCCTTTGAGTGCGCAGATGACTTGTCGGCGGTTTTGGATTTCAACTGTCCTTCGTGCTGCAGTAGATATACTGCAGATAGTCACGGGTACCTTGTAGCAGCCCGCCAGTACCCCCAGGTATGTTCACGGGCACAATACGCCGGTTCCGCTCCTTGACATTGGTGTGTATAGCTATGGGCCCTGAAAAACTTGAATCTCGCTATCCTAGGAAAGACGGTCCCGGAGACTTGACTTTACCCAGATGCGGCCCTTGCGTTTACGCTCGATTGTCTCACAAGCTGCATAACGACTCCGTCAATGAAAATGTCGACATTTTAGCCAAGGGTTACGATGTGGTCATGTGTTCGACAACCACCAATCAATGAATGTGTGTTGATGATTTATCATTTCTCAGCTCTGCAGCAGGGTCGACCTCAGTGACCTCCATGCATCTATCAGGTTAGATTCAGGTACTTTGGGGCTGTTCAGTATACCCCACTCATGGTGTCTTATTATGCCACAGGCAGAAGCTGTCAAACGATGTCATCGGTAGATCAACGTTTGCAATGGTTTGACTACTGGGCTATGTAGTGGGCCGCTCTTGGGCGTTGCCCGCTGTATTTGTCACCCCTCTATGCTGGCACTTGGGCAGTTCCCATGGTCATTTACCTTGACCTCTCTTTTTCCGCGTTACCAGGTGATAAGGCGGACTCGGCATGTCCCGAGATGTACGTATCTCCAACAGGCATAATTTGGTATACTATCCCTGCCATTTCTCCATCCCAAACAGATAGCTGTGCAACCTGGGAGGAGTTCTAACCTCCCCGATCTGAATTCTCGAATTTTCCATCAGATGCGTTCAGAAGTGATCAATCCATCTTCGCGACGCACCATCCTTGCCATTTTGGCCATAATTCTTCTACACTGCTCGACAACTTGTCTCACGTTGATCTCCGAGTTCCCCTTTCTCTTTCCAAAACATCCCCACACGTGGGGCGGTGGGACAATACTCGGAGGCTCCAAGTTCAGGCAAAGGTGACGGCCGTTTTGTTCTCCTCGTTGAAATCACTCTCATCGACAATGAGAACGGCTTAGACATTCTTTTTGCTACTTGGGATGCGTTCGGACCTAAACACGCGCTACTCATCGAAGACGTACAGGAAACTCTTCAACGTGTATTCTCTCCACTATTCCATTACAGACCATTTCACTGATTCGGAGGACGTTTTTAATTACCGCATAGCGCAATCCAATATTCCAATGGTGTTGTCTGGTCTAGTTCGAAGCTGGTATAGTACGATGGGTGGAGGACACAGAAACGTTGCATTACCCGTACATACTTGGTGCGTACAGATTTGCCACACGTCTGCTCGACTCGTATTTGGTCCCTAGGTTCTCCGAACGAGCGGCGTGCTTGTCGCCTTGCCCAAATGCACCCTCTTCATGCGTCGGGCGTAGCCACATCGCAGCCACACTGTGAGGATGTTCGAACCTTTTGGGAGCCGTTGTGATATATCTGCGGACCTCACTCGAAGATGGGATGACGAAGAGACCATATATGCAGGACCTGGCCTCTAGTAAAGTCAAGAGTCTGCGTCGTGGGGGCCTGTCCGACATCGCCTATGTTAATACCCTATCTGCCTTTTGATAAGGACCCAGAGGCGATCATTTTTCTTCCATTATACATCCAAAAGAATATTCAAATTTTGCGCTTAATCGGTATGTTTGTATTGGTGTCGGTACACGCCACTTATGTTGTCAATGGTTGAGCGCCGAGCGCTGAAAGTCCCACATTCCTAATTTCGTGGGCATCCATCATGCAACCTGACCCAACAAGCTACAATTGGTTCGTCTCTACTCGCAAGCTCTTGACCTGTCCCGTGGACTGCTAAGGCGCCAACGCATACAGCTCCCCGACAATGCCTCGATCAGAAGTCGCACCCGTCACTTGTCAGACACCCTAGAGTATAAACGTAAGTATGCCAGCACGAGGACCGGGAGATTGGCCCAGAATTTCCCGCTAACGAGTAAGACAATGCTTCCTTTCCTTCGAAGTGGCACACCGACAGGCTCGACTTTACTCGGCCATGGTACGCTATGCCCCAACTCGGGCATTTCTGCATGACGCTCTCTCGTTCTCGTTAACGCGATGTCCTGAAGGCGCCCAAAGTAGTCACGAGCAGATAACGTAGTACGCTGGCACCAGTATCATTCCCTACAAATCTGCAGATGCATTTACGAGGCACGTGATGTGCTTCAACTCCAGTGACATCGCCCGTTTCGTCGGCGTGTGATGGTGCGAGAATGAGGTTATACTACTTGATTCCCCATATGCTGCGAGAGCTTCATGTCAGTGATTGGGTCACTCCGGACCAGATGCTTATAATGATCAGCGTGCGCGACGGTGGATTTACCTCTCGAAAATGCGATTCGCAAAACCGGACTTCCACTGGTGCCAACTCTTGACACGACGGTGTAATAAACCTTTTATGTCTTCCACGCCTTGGAAAGCTGATTCTCTTTCCAATAATACTGCACCCACGCCCAGAGACAGGTGAGCGAGTCCGGGATGGTTTTGCATGCCTCGCGATCTTCCTGTTTTAACTTTTAGTGCCTCACTTTCCATGTTTGAAAGGACGATTATGTACGTCATCAAGTTCAAGTACGAGGATGACCAGAAGCCTCCTACTCACCTTGGAGGCGTCCAAGTTTCGCTCGGTCATTCACGGTCCCATGATATCATGAAGACGGTCCTTTCAGTCAAAAGAATATCTCTAAACGGCCTTTTGCTGTTTAGGCATCGACCCGGGAGTCAGGTAACTCTGGTCACAAGACTATTCAGTGGATAGCGCTCACTGGTGCACGACGGTGCTTATCGTCGGGTTCAATGCGATTTCTTGCAGCTGCGTGTTTGCCACGAGTCGGAAACCCTTTTCGCCGCTGTGCGATAAGAGATAACAGTCAACGCTTTGTGCCAGCGGAACCCTAGTTGTCAGGGACCACTTTCGTAAGTTACGTTTGATGTGTCGTCACTGCGCAGGTCCTCGGACAAAAACGATCCCAGGCGCTGTCTCACGACCGAATTCTTCCTTCACATCGTTGTCTAAACCCTTCGATACTTCCCGTGCCCTACGTGCCCTACAGAAGCTCCAAGTCTAGGCAATTCACCTTGGTTGAAAGTACACAATGTTACAACATATTACAAGCAGAGATCGGACACCAGCCGGAAAATACATCTATCACGCATTTTGGCGTGGATATATACAAGGAGTTCAAGCACAAACGCCAACCGTGACGGAGGCTCAGTCCAGCGCGACATGCGCCGCCTGGAGTACCACCACGGCACTTACCGATCCACCCATTGTGACTGCCATCGCTGCGCCGACGTCCCCGATTGTTTTGCACATGCCCTCGAGGGTGACGGGACCCACCACCGACCGAGATGCCTCCAAGACGTGCATGGTCTCTGCGTGGTGACTCTCCTGCGCAAGTCGTCGCGACCGGCCGGCGACGATGAGGAGGCGCTGCGATGTGTCTTGCAGAGCACGCGCATGGCCGATGGCAGCCTGAACCGGTGTGGTTGTGTGCGCCTCTGAAAAGTGGATGCGCGAGAGTGCCTGACGGAGGCTGTATGTGCTCACGACGTCGTCTTTAGTGTCAGTCGTAGCGTCGAGCGAAGAGGTGTATTTTGCCCAAGCGACCCCGTCAGCAGTTTCAGACTGGAGGCGCATCTGTGCCGTTGATTGGCCGTACACCGTGTCCGGGAACCCAAGCATCTGTGTGGGAGTAAGGGTCCAGTACAGACTTGGGGAATATCATATGTCACACGTACCGAGATCACCGATGGCGTCTCCGTGCGCGGGGAATGCCGTCCAGAGTTCTCCAGCCTGTGTCCGAGATGCGCAAATGGTGGGCGCGCCAAGTGTTCCTGTTCCAGGGTGATGCCTTCATCTTCCACCCCATCTTGCTTCATCATCCTCACCACCGTCGCAGTGATCCTCGGATTCAAACACAGCTGCACCACGAATTCGAGTGCGAGCCGATCGTCCGGTCCTCCAAAGAATGGGAAAAATACATGGACGGAGCCCCCGAGGCGAACCCCCGATCTGTCACCTGTGTCGATAAACAAGGCTACGTCCGTTTTGCTCTGGGAAAACACGCCCCGGACGAATTGGGAATGGACCACCATTGGCAGCTTGTCTGCCTTGGTCCCTGGGACCGTGTCAAACAAGACGTCAAACGGGTTGTGATCGCCCTTGGTCGCTTTTGGTACGGTGATGGGCTCGTCTGGGATATCGATGACCTCTCCCACCATGGAGGGTGCCCACGGAAGCAAGACGAGGTGCGAGGCATGCTTTTGTGCGTGATCCGCCACGCTGCGCGCAAATTCATCGTGTGGGACTACAGACAACGACATGGTGACCGCCAGCTCGTTCAGGTCACCAAACATCCGGAATATCCCAAGCATAGGTTCCGTGTGGATCAGGCTCTCGACGGCGGCTGATTTTATCATTGCGGAAGACCGATCGGAGAGTTCGACCAGCTGTAGTGCCTCCACACTCACGTGCGGCATCTTGATCTTGTCAACGGTGTCTGTTATCGTCACGGATGAGACAACGTCCGATGAGGAGCTCCACGGGGGTAGGACAAGCTGGGTGAGTGCCATCGCACCCGGAACGTGATCCATTTTATCGAGCACGACCGTGAACCGATGCCGCCAAGGCTGCTCCTCCGTGAGTATGGACTTTGTTTCGTCTGATTCGCCATGTTCGTCACCCTTTGAGGCTCGTGCAGCCTCACGCGCCTGTGAACGACGGTAAATTGTCGTCACGAGGGGCGTGGTGATGAAGGTGAGCGAGAGTGCTTCGATGACGAACATGGAGAACACCCTCTGTGAAAGAACTCCTGCCTGAAGGCCCACGTTCAAGACGATGAGCTCGAGCAAACTGCACAGATGGTGAATTCGAGGAAGGGTGCGGTAATACTCGGAAACGAACCCCTTACAGATCATCAGCCCACCAACTAAACTTGAATCACGCCAGCTGTAACCCGAAAATTTACATGCGAGAAAGCAACCGCCAAACTTTCCACAGAAGGAAAGAGCTACGATGGCGAGAGTGAAGGCCCAGGTGAGACCTGTCAACACAATGTTAAATCCGATGCATAAACGGGTTTTCCGCAAGCAACCTACCGTCATTGAGCAACCCGAGGTTTGTGTTCAGGCCAGACAATGCGAAAAACTTTACATAACGATGTTGAAAGCGGAACCGATGACGAAGATAAGGTACGTACGAGCGGAAGGAAGACGATTGAAACGATGTCTTCAAGTTTCTCTGTCAGAGCGATAGAGAGACCGCCCTCTCGCGGGACGATAAGTCCGGCAAGGAACGTTCCTGTCAAACTATCAGACGAGGTTAAGACTGCCAGAACAGTATTAAGCCCACCTAAAATAGCGTTCACACCGATGCTATCAGTGAAGAACCCGCACGCCCAAACGAGAATGAAGATGACGGTCATGTAAACAACGGAGGGACCATTCTCTATGCTTCCCGTCTTGTGCGCTAGCCAACGCAAGGCGATTCTGACCGGTATTAAGAGAAAGATGGCGAAGGAAAGGCAGACAAGCAGGATCCACAGAGCTGTCAGGCCGGAGCCTGCATTTACAAGCGTCACTCCCAGAGCGAGCAGGATCCATCCTACGATATCATTAGCCACACCTGCCGAGATGACGACAATGCCGACATGTGTATTGAGCAGTTTGAGCTCGGTGAGTACACGGCAGAGGATCGGGAACGCCGTGATAGAGTATGCGACACCAGTGAAAAGCATAAAGTAAGTGAAATGGACAGATGGGTCAATAAACCGGTGGTACAGGAGGACGGATAAGGCGGAGCCTAGGCCGAAGGGAAGACCGATACCAGCGACTGATACAATGATTGACATCCGCGCATTACGCCTGACGACACCTGTGTCGATTTCCATACCGACGAGGAAGAGAAAGAGACAAAGACCAATATTAGCCACGAGGGACAAATATGGGAGTGAGTCCGCAGGAAAGATGCGATCTGTGAAACCAGGGACCCTTCCTAGTGCAGTTGGACCTGACAAAACGTGATTAGCAGTGCTTGTATCCTAACATAGTCAAGATACCTAGTATAATACCGCCGAGAATTTCTGCGATGACCTTTGGCTGTCTTATCTTGCGAAGGCCAAGGTACAGCAACTGGGCCGTGATCACAATAATACCTACATGACGATGAGGAGGCAAAGAAGTAAATCTTGTGTGGGCAGCTCACCGACTTGAACGATCCATAAGCGCAGCGGATCCGTAGTTGTAAATGTAGTAGGGTTTATTCCGCTGATGAGACCGCCCTATCTAATGGATTAGTTTGAGAAAGGGAGAAGGGAGGAGTATATGTAACCTCTTGCGCCACTTCTCGCTTCGAAAAGAACAGAGGAATCATAGAACCAGAATGGGGAGGCATGTCAATAAAGTGAAACCACGATGGAATATCAGGTTGAGGTGGTCTAGTCGCGGATAGAACAGTTTTATACGCCAAGGATGTTGAGAATCCGGCATGATACGAGACCGCATCATGCCCGTTCAATCTTAACATAGCTTAATGCTATTAGACCCTTACCCCCACACATTCATCTGACCTACCACTGGCCTGTAGTGGAAGTATAGCTTTACGTTGGTGCTACAGTTCAGCGGTGATCGTAGTCGCCGCGTTGGAATTCGGTAAGTAGGAAGACGCTGATCGTTCCTTTTCATCTTATTAGTAAGCAGTTTGGGGATCTCGATCTACCTTCATCCAATAGGCTTCGTCCTCGACCTGTCACTGTTGTCAAGCCATGCAAAACGCCCATTTACATCCTCGGACTACGATGGATCTTTGGGGCTGTCCTGACTCGGCTTATGCCAGTGCCACGACCTCATATCCGTTGGACGTCGTGCCTTGCTTGACATCATATTCCGCTTGGCAGCTGCGCAGAGTAGTAGCTGTCACATGTCACACCCGTGCAACCAACAACGAGCAAACATGGTCATTAACTTCGGCCATGGCCTAGGGGCTACATGAACATAAATGAACACATTGCAGCAACAGAACATCACATATCCTGACCAAAATCCCTTGTATGGATGCATTGTTTAGTCCCCGTTCATGTGTCTCACTGGTAGTTGATGCGGTTTATGACCATTTCTTGGCTGTTACACATAAAGGGCTGTCTTTGGACTGACATCCGACTGATATCATATTATCTCGTAGTACCCGGCGTGCCCCGTAAGGTACGTTCTATCGAATGATCCACAGCGCCCTGGGCTGTGCGAAAGGGTCCTCGAGATTGTTTTTCTGTAGGTGGGGTGCGGGGTGGCCATCACAGAACATTGAGCACAGCAGGTCCCGGGTAAAGCAGGTGTGGATGCGTCGAGGTCGAATCTAGTTCTGGAAAGATAGGTATCCAGTGTACTCGCCAATGGCCTCCCTCGCCTTCCCCTCCGCGTTCTTGCGCCAGTGATAAGGTCAATTGTGATAGACATCTTCGTTCTCAGTTTTTCAGGGAGACTGCAAATTTTGTGGATTGCGTGGATAGCTACATAGAAGCGACCAATGCTGGCAATGCTGAATGCTGAGAACACAAGAACGATTCTCACATCGATGGCATGAACAGCAGCAGAGATACGAGACTTACCGATCACACCCGAATTTCTAGACCAGCGGTTAGCACGCCACACGTACGATTATTCGCACACTTTTCTCGATGAAACTCTTGAATGAAATCCGTTCGAGCCAACCGGAAAAACTGCCTCTCGGATCTAGTTGGGCCCCCCACTGCCTGAGGTTCTGTTATTTCACTGTACAAGCAACGGACAAATATCGCGAATCTTACGAGTTAAGATGATGTCGCTATTGGTAACTATGTGAAATTATGAGATTTGGTCTGTGAGATGTCATCTTCTTGAGACTTTCCACACATGCGTTCAAAGAGACGGGGCGACTCACAGAATACTTGTGCCAACCACATACCGTTCCCCCAACTGCAGGGTCCAGGGTGCTTGAATATTCTTCTAGTGTTGATTCGCCATCATAGCACATCAAAGTTCCACGCGAGTACATTTTCACCGATCGCAATGCAGTTTGTGTACGGTCGCCTATCACCGGACTATGGGCGATTGTGCTGTTGGTGTTCACAACGAGGAAACCAGTGCGAGTAAAGAAGGCTCGGGCGGACGCAGGTAGTACCGATTTCATCCCAAGATGATCAGAGATCCTGCCCCATGCAGAAGTAGGGATATTGAGCACTAAAGTCACCCGATGAGTCAAGTGTGTCGATAACATCGCTACGTGATTATTATGCCTCACGATAAGATAACGTATCTTGAGGGCATGCGGTCGCAGGCAGTTTAGGGTCGATGCCAAACGGATGTGCAAACCGGCGCCACAATGAGAAGTTGAAAATGAACAAAATGGTGTCCAAGTGTGGCAAACCCTAGTTAATATACAGTCAGTCGGATAGAAAGGTGGTTAAATGAATTCATGTACGGGAAGTACCACAAACCAAACACTTGTGTAGTGTGAGCGGGTATTGCTTTGATGTTCGACTCTGATACAGGATGTACACCGCGTCGCCAATATTCACATTCGTGACGCATAACAGCAGGTTTCGGGATCGGACCATTGGGAGCTCCACCTAGGGTCTCCCCAGCAGGCAGAACGGCACATGGTGCACATAACACATGTCACCTGTCAATAATCAATAATCAATGGTAGAATGGTTAGTTTTCATCCCGTCGAACCTTGATACGTCACCGCATCACCAAGGAGAGAAAGGCGGATATGGAAATATGCTGATGGTGTGCCACGGTCACGGCAAATGCCTTTGACGCACCTGCTCTTCCCCATGAAGTTCGAGCTGTCGGAGTGGTACGTGAATGGCGCCCAGTTGGCACGCATGGAGTCCCTCCTACAGGCCTATGAGCCCACGGCTATGTACGGTGGGACTACCGTACCAGCTAGGTTCATAGCTGCAGGAGGTGTTGAACTCTGAGATCGATGCTTTCCGGTAAAGTTGTGCCACTGGGGCATGTGGCACATGCCACATAGCCACGGTACCGAAACCGTGAGGCAGTGGCGAAGCACCGGCGAGACAACATGCTGGCAGCAAGTTCAAGGTAACGTAGCTTTTTCTCAGTCTCTCTTCAACACATCATTGAAGTTCAGCCTATGGCTAACAAAATACAGAGAATTCCAAGGTAGTAGGGTGTCAACCATAATTTACTCTCCTACTAGCGTTCCAGAATGACAGGCGTGGCATGCGGTGTTAGTCACAGGCTATCATGTAACACACGACGGTGGGATCAACTGGACTTAGCTTGCTCACACCACCTTGCTTTCACTTTCTCACCAGGCTTGGGACGTTTATTCCTCCCGGAGGTCCATGCGCGCCTTGTCCTTCTGTGGCTGGTCGCTAAGGAAGACAATCACCTGATTCACCTCCAGAATCTAACTCGGACACCCTGGAACCCTTGGACGTGATGTTCAACTGTCTTCTGTCAAAGCGGGGTTTCGTGGACCCATGGATGTAATTCAGTGAACTGGAAGCAGACAAGTGAGTTTATATGACAGATCATACTCAAGGTTTTCCTTGACGACGGCGACGTTGTTGCGGTGTCAGCTCTCCTGAACCGCAGGTTTCAGGATGTTTTCCTACGACACTGTCGGTTCCGTGACATAACCGGACACGATAGAGTTCCCAACCCATTGGATGCAAAGGCCCTCACCTATAACTCAAGCGGCGCGAGGTATGAGAGTGAAATCCTGCCCACTTCTTCCCTTATAACGTTGCTGTTTAATAGACCCGTCGAAGTCTATTCCAGCTTCGTTGCCAGCAATCAGATAGCGAATTTGGCTCAGTTGAATGGGATGAACGTGAGTGCCTTGTTTGCGGCCTTGCGAATTATGACTGAATATGCCGTAGGACTTCAATAGTCTCGTCCTTCTCGCTGATCGACTTTACGCACACTTTGAAGCTGAAGGCAATCAATCAGACCTTAGCCTATGCATTGTTCACTATCGCTCGGCGTTGACGCTAGCCAGGTCATCCACCACGTTGTCTAGTGACGCACGGAGCAAGCTACTGAGCAATCTCGCCAACGCACTCTCCATCCGCTTTCAGCACCATGGTGATATAGCTGATTTAAATCACTCTGTGGAGTTCCATCTTGCAGCCTTATACCTTCGCCCTTCCGGACATCCTGGACGAGCAAAGACGTTGTCCAACTTTGCCACTGCGTTGCTTGTTCGTTACCGCGAGCTTGGAAAGCAAAAGGATATCGAATTAGCCATCGAACATTTCAAAACGGCACTCCCTACCCTTCCTCCTGAAGATCGTCTGGTGTCTCTCATGAACTATGCTAGTGCCCTATTTTCTCGATTCCAGCGCACAGGAGACCCTTCAGATCTCAACAACGCAATTCGCCAATATCAAGTCGTCGTAGATTCTTTCCCCACCGAAAACAAATACTCATCATATTATAATCTCGCCAACGCACTTTTTTCGCGTTTCAAATTGGCGCACGATGTAATGGACCTGGAGCTCTCTATCAACTATTCTTCCATTGCATTACACAACATGAACGAGGATCACCCCGATCGCCTCCTCGCGCATTCATGCTTTTCGACGGCTCTTATCAGGCGATTTGAATTATACGGTGAAGCGGAGGACCTGCAAAATGCAGTGAAGAACCTGGAGTTCGTGCGTGAGCGCCAGGGCGCCGAGGGTCCACCGCAGCAGACCTTTATTGTCGACTTGGCTGAGGCACTCGTGATGCGTTATAAACTGCAATCCGATCTTCCTGACCTGGAGTTCGCAATCGAACAATACTGTGCGGCCCTTGATCTTCTCGCTTCCGATCATGAAAATAGGGGAATCGTCTTGGGCAATCTAGGGAACGCGTTGTTCCTCCGGTTCTCGAGATTGGGTAGTCTAAATGACCTTGAGGCGGCCATAGAGAAACATTTTCTCGCCCTGATAACTCATTGCGAGGACTCACCGCAGCGCCCCATCACACTTGAGGCACTCGGGACCTGCTTAGATGCTCGCTTCGAACAAGTTGGCGATCTTGAGGACCTTCACACTGCCATTGACCTTTACAATGATGCGTTGATAAAGACTTCGGAAAACCATCCTCACCGCACAATCATTCTCACAAGGAGCGCAGGCAGTTTGGAGAGGCGATTCAGACTATACAGGGGGGTTATTGATTTGGATAGGTCTATCTCTTATTGTCGTGAAGCGCTCGATCTGCTCGCTCCCGATCATCCTGATAGAGCAACAACGTATCAGGTACTCGCGTCCTCCCTTGTCCTGCGCTTTGAGGAGTCTGGTGACGAATTTGACCTTGACGAAGCGTACATCTCTTGCAACAATTCCATGTCCATGCATAATGCATCAGACTCGATTCGAGCAGCCTGCAGTCTACTGCTTGCCCGTATCTTGAAGGCCCGCATGCTTCCCTGGGACGCCAAGGATATCGCACAAATACTCCAACATCTTCACTTCGCCAAAGGTCTTTGCACTTTGACCCACCCATTGATATCGGACATCTATGCCGAACTGGCATCGACCTACTACCTCCGCTTTCTCCTTGAGCGGAGTCCTTCTGATCTCCATGAGGCCTTTGGGCTTCACGAGCTCAGCATGAACGTTGCCAGTAGCTCTTGGTGGCCTGCGTTTCGCACGTCACTGCAATGGGTCAAGGAAGCGGAGATACACGAGCATCATTCAGGTGTCGACGTATACCGCAGCGCCCTCCGTTTACTCGATCGTTACGTCTTGGCAGTGCGCTCTCGAGAGCTTCGGCAATGTATAGCACGGAGATATTGTTCCAATCTAGCCAGCGGTGGTGCTTCTTTTGCTCTTCGCTTCCAAGAGACGGTAGAAGCAATTGGGACTATGGAAGGTGGTAGATCAGTCCTCTGGGACCAACTTGTGCGGGCCAACACGAGCTTGGACGAGCTGCGGCGCACGGGAGAGTATGGAGCATCGCTAGTGGATGAATTTGAGCGCGTCTCATTCCAGTTTGGACGTGGCGGTCACGCTTCGAAACCGTCCAAGGATATTAAACTCTTGCTCAAAGCAAAGGAAGCGGTCGTGGAGCAAATCCGGCGTATAGAGGGCTTCAAATCGTTTCTCAAGTCTACACTCTCTGCTGACCTCGGCAAGGCTGCGATGGATGGTCCGGTCATCACGCTCAATGCTAGTCAGCGCTCATGCGATGCACTCATCTTGCTGTACAACGTGCCACCCATTCACGTTCCGCTCTCACAGACATCACTCAAAGACGTCGTGCACATGGGGACACGTTTCCGAGAGCTGACTGGGAGGCCCGTTTCAGGCGAAGACGAGAAAGTCTTGGAGAACCTGTTGTCAAAACTTTGGGACGTCGTCGTCTTTCCAATCGTCCGAGAGTTAGTACCCCGTACTGTACGGGGCACTCGCTTGTGGTGGTGTCCCGCTGGCGCATTCGCATCACTGCCCCTGCATGCCGCAGGACCGTATAGGGGGGACGAGCCGAGTCTATCAGAGGTCTACATTTCCTCGTACACACCCACGCTTCAGGCCCTGATACGCGCCAGGGGGGCATCAACGCACAGGACCCCACGTTCCATGCGCATCGCCAAGCTTCCGAGCTTTCTCAGGAGCAAAAGGTCCAAGCAGTCGTTGACGAGCTGCAAACCACCTACGATCGTCGCCATCGGTCACGTGGCGTCGGACGAGACGTGCCCCACGCTCGGTCTGCTACGCAACTGCATTCCACCCAGCATGTCGTTTAGGCGGATAGAGGGTGACGAGATAGATTCGGAGGCGGTCCTCGCTGCCTTTCGAGAGCCGGTGTGGCTCCATCTGGCTTGTCCAGCTGAGCTCGACACCAGCCTGCCGTGTCGTTCTGGATTTGTAACCAAGGACGGTGTGGTGTCCTTGTCGGACATCAGCCAGGCGCAACCACTGGCAGAGTTTGCGTTTCTGTCTGGACGGTGTAGTAGGAGGGGGGACGTGACGGAGTTGGAAGAGATGATGCATCTGACGGCCTCCTTGCAGTATGCGGGCATCCGGAGTGTGATCGGAACACTTTGGACTGTGGATGACGAAGTCATGCGTCTTGTGACTGCTGCGTTCTACGAGGAACTCGTCCTAAAATCAGAAGGGTCAGCGCACTATACGAATGCTGCGCAGTCGCTCCATGAGGCGTTGACAGCGGTCCAACGCAAGTTGCCGTTGGCACAGAAAATCGCGTTTGTACATGTAGGTGCTTGAACTTGGTAGCATTTTGTGCTTCTCCTTGCGTACATTAGCCTTGTAAACTATACACTGTCAGAATAAAAGAATCAATGATACATTCCTCTTTTCACGGAACATAGAATACAGGATGTTGGATCAATCGTCGATCTCCAAGTCCCCGTAGGGTTTGGCCCGGAAATAAGACTCTTCAAAGTGATGGACTCGCACGTATCCATCCTCTCCTCCTGAAGCATAGCAAGTTCCGGCAGGATGAACTGCAATACTAATTTTCTGGGATGAGCACACCGTTTTCGAGCACAAGAAGCAACTGACGTGTTGATAGGCCCGAAATGCCCCTTTACACGCCCAACCTCCTCCTCGAACACCTTGTGCCAAAAACGTGTTTCGAATTTTCCTTGCCTCGCGGATGTCGTCGTGACTTGCATTGCCTCTTGTCCGCCACCGATGAGAACCTAAATTTCCCGATCTGAAAACGGAGGTCATCCAAAAGGGTAGTCCGTGCGTACGTAGGGCTTGGTTGGTGCGAGCGCCGCGCTGTTGAGGGGTGTCTCCGTAGCATACGTCTTCAGCACGCGCAGGGTTTTGGTATCATGCAACTGGGTGAACGCCACACAAGGTGTGCGCGTAAGCAGACCGTCCGCAATGGGATGGGAAAAGAAGGATGCAGCACTGACCCGTGCTGTCTTGTCCTTGCTGCTTGTGACAAAGTAAGTTCGATCGAGCGAGAGCTGAAGGTCGGTCACGATGTCCATGTGTGCACGCTCGTTGTTTGAGATCTCTGTCCCTGAGGCGACGTCGAACAGGGCGACCTTGCCCGATTCATGGCCCGTGAGGATGACATTGGGCATGTAGGTGAACGCGCACACTGTGGCTTTTGAGCCGACAGGATGGAACATGTGTTCTGGTTCGCTTGATTCTGGAGTGTGGAAAGGGAGGTGTGAGTGGTGCCGCGTCTCAGTGCAGCGAGAGAGGACAAACGGTCTGTTCCATCGCCGTCGCGGTTTAACCTAAAGACACGAATGGCACCCTGGTAGCCCATGCGTTGTTCAGTGATACAGACGACTCTCTCGTCGTCGTCGCTGAACGCAACCCGTTTCACTGCAGTCGGGAACTCCCACAGATACAGACACTTGCCGTTCGATACGTTCCACAGACGTAGCTGGTTGTCTGCTGAACCGGAAACAAGAAATCTGGATTGCGCTGATGCAGGTGAGCGTTTTGCCGATGAAAAGACGCGTCAGAACCCACAATCGACATCGATCGTCCACACAGCTCCGTTATGACCATCATATGTCCCAAGTCGTTCACCGTTATGAGAGAACCAGGCGTTTATGATGTAGTCTTTTGAACATGAGAAGAGAAGGTCGCCCTCGGCGTTGAATTTTATCTGTGTCAAGGGACGCTCATGGCCTGGATTTCCGCTGAGCCTTGGATCGAGCGAGTCATACAAAACAGTACTTGCCTTGCAGTAGAATTGGCCTCTGATCAAGGTCATGTAGCAAAAACTAGACAACATTAAAACCTGGGCTACTTACCATGGCAAACAAGGCTTTTTGGTAGATGAGCGAAAAGATGTCGACTTCCTTATCTGGTAGTCAAGTCTTTTGTCGGTAAGCCATGGGCAAGAAACACCAAAAGGTGACCTTTGCAGAACCAGAAGAGGAGAGTGAGGAGGAGATCGAAGAAGGCGTGGACGACGATGCGATACCAAAACAAAAAGTTCAAATTGACAATACGGTATGTCTTTTACCTTTTTCTTTACGTTTTTGCTCATTATTCTATTGAATTAGGATGCCCTGCGTCGAATACGCGAAACAATTCAGCTTGATCCATCATTGCCATGGACAGAAACGCTCGTCGTGACCTTTCCAGAAGCAATCGAGGTTGATGTCGACGATGACCTGAAGCGCGAACTCGCCTTGTGCGTAAACATCCTCAATCTGTGATGCCTGTCTCTTGACCCCATTTTCTACTTCTTTTAGCTACAAACAAGCGTTGTACTCTGCGGATCAAGCCCGCGCACTTGCAGCATCCCATTCACTCCCGTTCACCCGTCCGCCCGACTACTTTGCCGAGATGGTCAAGTCTGACTCCCACATGGAACGCATCCGCTCTCGCCTACTCGATGAACGCGCCGGGATCAAGAAAGCAGAGGAAAAACGAAAGGAACGAGCAGCAAAAAAGTTTGGCAAGCAAGTACAACTCGAGAAGCAGCGTGAGAGAGAAAAGGGAAAGAAGGACATGGAAGAGCGGCTCAAGTCGCTCAAGCGAAGTGGGTTGCAAATGTTGTTGGAGACGTGCAAGAGGGCTAACTCCTTCACCACTTAGAACGCAAAGGGACTCTTGATAATCAGGATCCTGACGGGGAGGCTTTCGACATTGCCGTTGAGGATGCAATCTCTGATCGCCCAACCGCAAAACGTCAAAAAGCCAACGTAAACCCCCGTAATCGAAACGGTCCGCCTAGGGCCAAGCATGCAGTTGGCGGAAAACGCAAACCTGTTGGCAAACACACCGGTGGGAGCAAACGGCCGGGAAAGAGCAAAAGAATCGCAGCTCGAAGTCGTCGGTAATATATTTTTTCATTACTTTTGTATTTCTCTCTTTTGGAGTAACAAATCCATGCATCTATGAACCATCAAGTGAGGCAACCACTCCAAAAGTACGTGGAACGTACAAGTCCACGTTTCGCTGTCAAAGGGTATGATGAGCACTTCGTTTTCTTCAGCTCACTTGGCTTTGAGACGGGCGTAAGTAACGTCTCATTCTTTGAGGAATGGGGGACAGGAAAGATTCAGGGTACGAACCAGAATTTGAGCCCACTACTTTATCATTGAACCTCTAGGCAAGACTCTGACACATCTAGCCATCAGACTGATGGCCATAGCTGTCTTAATTGGAACGCGTGGATAGGCGGCCCTCGCACCAAAGTGCCTCCTTAGGCCCACTGTCATTAATTGCAGTGATAACTCCAGATCATCCAACCATCCCGCTTTCATGAACAGAACAAGTTCATGCTTGCCGCACGATCACCCAGGTCCTGCAAGCGAATTCAACAATCCTACCACTTTTGAATACTGATTGCAACGAATCTACTGAACAGGACAACTTGGCCACTCATCGTACTCCCCTCTCCTGAGAGCCGTATGCTTCACGTTCGCACACACCTCAAGGGCACTCGTGTTCAAATAGGCCCCCGTACCTCCTCGGCAGTAAGAACGCTTCTTTCCGAACATACCCCTCTTCCATCAAGTGGAAGGTGCCCAACACATTGCAAGAAGTTGCCCGCCAACTAGATTTAGATTCTTTTATGAATTATATCGGTATAGTAAAACAGCGTGTGGGTACTGGATCAGATACTTCATTCTCGTCTCTGTCATTGACGTACCTTTGTTCTCAGACACGGCAAGGCAGCCTAATGAATCCGAGATGTGTACATGGTGCCTTGACAGCCCCCTCTTGCAACACGTTGATGTTGACACCATCATACAACACAAAGCCACGCAAGTCACTGGCACTCGTGCCACACGTGCATGTTAGGCACCGTTCAAAGGTATCGTGTATACGGCGGCTCAACGTCAATGATGACAGGATAAAAGTAGCATGGTGATAGTAACAGTAAGCACCGTGCCGCACATTGTACCCGCGAGTGCATCAGGCAGATGGCGGTTGGCATGCAACGCTAAATCGTTGTTAAATGCAAAGGAGCCGAACCAAAAGAAGTCTGCCTGAATACTACAGAGGATGTTCGAAAACAAAACTGCTCTTTGCTGTGATCACAACGCCAAGATGATCTGAATTTTAAGTGTTGGCTAGACTAGCTAGTCTATATCAATCTCCAACTAAAAGTATCCCGATTTGGCATGCGCTGTGGATCTTGTGAAGTACTGTACTACCAAACCCGTTTATCGAATAAAAACCGATCAGTCTCACCAGTTCGTGTCTTGTAAGCAGTGTCAATTCAATCAAGCGCTGGAAAGGCCAGCTAAGTACAAAGCAGGATATATCATCATGTATGACACACCGTAGAATGATCGCAGTTGACTCATGTCATTGTCGGCGCCGAGCACGCGGACGATGATGTATGTACAAGTCTTGCCAAGGACGTGTACACCACTTCCACACCTTCGCGGGTGAACACTGCATGTGCCAACATGCGGAATAGGGTTCAGCTTGGCATTTTAAAATTGGACATGAGCCGCGTCTCCAGAGGATGTCTCTATGGTCTGCCAAACCATCCAAGAACTATGGGGATTGGGGCGAAGCTACCCAGCTACCCAAGTCTCCATGGCATCAAGAGCATGTAGAGGGCATTTTCTTCATCGAATGATCGGTCAGATGGAAGCGTCACCACAAGTTTACCTGTGTAAGACGTTGGGTAGGCGCAATAGCGTGTGAGATGGTGGATATCTCTACCCTCGACCTCATTGGAATTTTCCCTGACCAAGAAGTAAACCTTGGTGATCGGGTGAACATACAGAAGAAGTTAGAGACATTTCAAGCTCCGAATATTTCTTTCTTTACTCAACGACACGATGTTCTCTACTACAGGATTATACAAAGGGCTATAATAGAGGTCAGCTTCAGCGGTCGTATCACGGCGTCCGACGGATATGAGTCGTGAGAGGACGACCCAACAAGAGAATAGCCTCCAACCTCCATTCGGGTATAGTAAACGGATGCCTGCGGGCAGACAGCTACCTCTGAATCTGCTATTGGACGGCAGAAATACAATCAAAAATTTGTATAGTGAGGTATGTAAAGCACCTGGACGTTCAACTCACTGACTGCTGACAGGTCTACTGTGATCGCGATCATGGAATTGCAATCGCACTGACCCCAAGGCATACTTGCGCTATGTTCCGTGAATGTGTGAGATCAATATGATCTAGCGGATCCCGATCATGCGACATTAGGCCACGTCAAGAGCAAGCGTAGTATGACTACTTTTGTCGCACGACACCTCGTCTCGCATGCCTGGACATATAAATGTTGTATCTGTGGGTGCACACCAACTCAGCTTACTGGTTTCGCTTTCTCTCCATGCATCCTCATTGCAGCGTCGTCATTCCTTCCCTCCTTACAAAGCGGGATGTGACCGAAGAGGTCCTTCTGCTTTCTGTCCTCACTGTCGCAGACTGATCTTTAAGGCAGGGTGGTCTCCTCGCGGGAGCGAACCCAGCTGCGTTTACAACCCTGGATCCATTGCGATTATGGATCATCCAAGTTGGTAAGGTGCCTGCACAAATATCCGTCTACCCTCGTATCTTTAATCTCGAATAGGAATCATTATCATCATGGCACAACTACTCTCATTCGGCCTTCGCCGATTAAAACAACCAAAAGTTGTTGCAGAAGTGCTCAGTGGTATTCTACTAGGTATTTCCAGTGTACCGTTACCTTTACCCTATTCATCGCCGTCTATCAGGCCCAACCGCACTTGGAAGGATTCCAGGCTTCACAGAACACATCTTTCCTTCCGAATCACTTCCGTTTCTATCACTCGTGGCTAATATCGGTCTTTGTCTGTCCCTTTTCCTCGTCGGCCTCGTGATCGATACCAACATCATGAAGCGCAATGCACGCATGTCAATCATTGTGTCGTTGGCCGGTATCATTGTCCCGTTTAGTCTCGGCATTGCCATCTCTGTGCCATTGTACCATCGCTTTGTCGACCCTTCTGTCCGCTTCACAGACTTTATGCTTTTTACAGGGGTCGCATACTCCATCACCGCATTTCCCGTTCTCTGCCCCATCCTAACAGAGCTCAAATTACTCAATACACACATTGGTATCATTGTCCTCTCTGCCGGCGTCGGCAACACCCTCATTGGATGGATCTTGCTTGCACTTGGTGAGACGCTCGTGGATGCTGGCTCCGGCCTAACAGCACTGTGGATCCTGCTCGTCTGCATCGCCTTTATCGCCTTTCTTTCAATTCCAGCGAAATTCTTCTTGCGCTGGCTAGCGCACAAGACGGGTAGCATAGACAATGGTCCTTCCATGTTTTTCATGACCGTCCTGATGATTTTTGTTTGGGCGTGCTGCTTTTTCACTGACAGTATCGGTGTGAATTCCATTTTTGGTGGGTTGGATCTTGTTCGGTCATAACTAAACTGACTCTTTGACAGGTGCATTCCTTGCCGGACTTATTGTCCCAAGAGAAGGCGGTCTTGCCATCACACTGACAGAGAAACTCGAAGATATCGTTTCAATCGTATTCCTCCCACTCGTGCGTGATTCACCATCTTTGAGATCTTTTTTTGACATCGTTGTGTATAGTACTATACGTTCTCTGGCTTGAATACAAACCTTGAGTTGCTCAATAACGGTCAGTCTGCCTCGGAGCCCCTTTCATTGATTGCAATTGACACATCGTCGGTAGGTGTCACCTGGGCTTTCACTCTTGCCATTATCGCTCTTTCCTTTGCCGGAAAGTTTGGTGGTTGCACAATCGCGTCCAGGTTGGCAGGTTATGGTTGGCGTGAATCAGGCATGATTGGTGGATTGATGAGCTGCAAAGGGTTCGTTCCCAAACACCCCTGCGTCTTTCATTCAGCTCATGTTTTCTAGCTTGCTCGAGCTCATCGTCCTAAACGTGGGGCTCCAGGCAGGGGTTCTTTCGCAGAGGGTGTTTGCGATGTTTGTCCTCGAAGCACTCACTCTGACGCTCGTGACTACCCCGCTCGCGACGGCACTTTACCCGCCTGAACGCAGAACCAGGGCTGGCGAGGCTGTAGGGGATGAGAGAGCTGAAACTAGCGAGAAAGATCCCACACTCGCTGAAGACCAACCTTGGAGATATCGGTTCACAGTCGTGCTTGACAAAATGGACCACATTCCTAGCGCAATGGCATTCACCCAACTCGTTCTTCCGCCACGGGGTGCGCCGTCGGATACAACGTCGACGACAACGATAGCCGAAAAATCGAGCAAGACCCACGTGTGCGTAGAGGCACTACAGCTCATCGAGCTCTCCGATCGAAAGTCTGCGATCATGAAATCTTCCGCTGCAGATAACCTGATCCACACAGACTCTATGCTAGGTATATTCCGGATGTTTGGCGAGCTAAACGATTTGGCGGTCACGACGTCGACATCGGTCGTTCCGTACGACGACTTTGCGCGCAGCGTTGCAGAACATGCACAAAGACATGCATCGCACCTCATCTTGCTCCCGTGGGCACCCTCCATGGCTGCAGCGGCCGCGGATATGCTTGAGGGGGTCGTTACCACGCCGAAAACGGCCAAGAGCGAACACAATCCGTACGACGTCTTGTTTAGCAACGTCTCGGTAGCAAAGATGGACAAGTTCCCGTCTGCAGTTCATTCCCAGTTCGTGCGGGGCGTGTTTTCGCAGAGCAAGACGGATGTCGCCTTGTTCATCGACACCAGTGACCGATCTGGCGTCCGTCTCGGAGGCTCTGTCCATGTCTTTTTCCCATTCTTTGGTGGACCGGATGACCGACTGGCGCTCGACTTTGTAGTACAGCTGTGTTTGAATCCAAGGGTCACAGCGACAGTGGTAAGGATGGTGAAACGAGAGGGTGTAGCAGTTGAAAGAATCAGTCTGCGGGAGGAATGCCTGGTACGACCGCCGATGGCGCATCTCGAGAACAAATTAGACAGCCCTGGGGGCCTCAGGCTGCGCACAGAGGGGCTATCGGTACGCGCAAGAGTTCATCATCTCGCCAGGCAATCCTAACCCACGTTTCCTCACAGCCATTTGGATTTCAAGACACGATATACGGCCAACCGACGACACCGATGCGCC
>JBBPTN010000169.1:0-37051 GCA_038094075.1 Xerocomus spinulosus | reverse complement strand
TTTCTTGGACCACATTTCTCTACCTATGAAGTATTATGATCTTCTTCCTCCTCGGACAGCTACTCTGCCAGTATCTTCTTTTTATAGATACTTAGTCATGCACCTTCTTCCATATTCTTTACCATTCCATGCTGCGCATCTCATGGTATAAATACCCAGCTGCCTTGTACTGTATTCTCCATACTTGATCTGCGCAATCATACGCATCTCTTGTGTCCTCTCTGCGCTCTCTGAGTCCTTGCCTTGCTCTAGTCCTTGTCTTCTGAGCTCATCTCAGAATCTGTGTCCTTGTCACTTAGCCCTTGATTTGATCTCCTAGCTTGGCAGATTCTGTCGACCTCTTCGTGAGTGTCCGACTGTCAAGAGGTAGTTGAACGACACAAGTGTGTGTTCAGCGTAACACTTGTCCTTTCTTACCTTACTCACAATGTACCTAGTCTGACTAGGTCTAGGTACATTAATATACTCGTTCGTTGGTGAACAGTGAGGTCTGACTAGGTCTAGTTCCAACACACACATGTCCATGCAGGAAGGCCATGTCAGAGTTAGGGGCTTTAGCATGGGAAAAAATACCACCATGCACACATGTCCGTCTAGGAAGGCCATGTCAGAGTTAGGGGCCTCAGTGTGGGAAAAAGTTATACTGTGCACATGTCCACCATGTCAAAGTTAGGGGCCTCAGTGTGTGGGAAAAAATACCACCATGCACACATGTCCGTCCAGGAAGGCCATGTCAAAGATAGGGGCCTCAGTGTGGGAAAAAGTTATACTGTGCACACATGTCCGTCCAGGAAGGCCATGTCAGAGTTAGGGGCCCCAGCATGGGAAAAAATACCACCATGCACACATACAGTGGCTCAAAAAAGTGTCCCAATGTAGGGTCATTTTGAACAAATGGATTAATTGCCAGAGATATAAGACAAACAAGACCAAACACTTGCAGGATGAAAGATAGCACTTACTCTTGGCATTCTATCACCACTTATATCATGTGATTTGGTTACCATGGTACTGAGATATAGCCATTTTAAAATGTCATGTCATTGGGACACTTATTTGAGTATCATTCCATTTCTGGACTTTGAGTGTTTATTGTGTTTTTCTTTGGTCTTAATCACTTCCTCTAGTCTTCTAAGCATGCATTCTATCAGTATATATTACTTCTGAGCCACAATCCCCTCACAAAGTTCCCATATTCCTTTGAATAATATTAAATAGCTATTAAGCTTCTAAATTAAAATTTGTTAGATTTTGAGTCTTGAAATTTTGATGGATGGTGTAGAATATTGAGTTAATGATATATAAGCCAATCCAAGCTCTTTTGAAGAAGTTTTTAAGTTCTATTTCTATTGAAAAATAATAATCTCCTCTAAATTTCTATAATTTTCTTTGCTAGAAAGCAGATCCATGCTCAAATTGAAGACATACTTCTCAGCATTTCCTTCACACTCCACCTCTACAAGTGCCTCCACACTCTCCTAGTTCAAACATCCCTAAACACTCAAAGAACCATCTCTAAATTCCACTCTTTCTTAAATCTCTCTAATCTCATCTACCACTTTTCACACTTATTTGCTTCCACTTGACTGATCTTATAAGTTTTCACCTCATATGACCAAATAATGCTAGTCTTGCTTCTGTAGTGCAGTTTCAATACTTTATTACCAAGGCTAACCTCTATTCTTGATATTTGACAAATAAGAGGGGGTATTATTTTTAACTACAGTATTAAGAAAGCTGACTAGAGCCCATTTTGAAAAGTCTTGGGATGGATATGAGGGTTGATGGTAGCACTAATGAGATAAAAAGCAAGAATAGAATTTACTTCCTCACCATGGTAATACAAGAGACAAATTACTGTCCATTAGTAGGAAAAAGTTTAGAAGGACACTCTGATAGGATATTTCCCTTCTTCCAGAGGCATTCATTGATGGTTCTAGCTATAGTAGACTTTTCTATATTATTTTGGGATAAGATCTAAAGAACAGAAAAGCCAGATTTGAAGGTGTAGAGAATATTAATGTTAATAAAGATCAAAATGGATTTCCTAATGATGTTTGAATAGCTGGGTGAGATGTATATCTCAGAATTATGTAATTTGCATGAGTAATTAGGTCCAAGGCACAGTGGCCAATAGAAACTATAAAATTTGCATGTTATTCACTAAATTATAGATGAGAGCATGATGCTCAAATAAGTGTCCCAATGACATGACATTTTAAAATGGCTATATCTCAGTACCATGGCAACCAAATCACATGATCTAAGCGGCGATAGAATGCCAAGAGTAAGCGCTATCTTTCATCCTGCAAGTGTTTGGTCTTGTTTGTCTTATATCTCTGGCAATTAATCCATTTGTTTAAAATGACCCAACATTGGGACACTTTTTTGAGCCACTGTATATTGCTGGCGGGGGTTTTGGGGACGTCTATAGATGTCGGTTCCTTCACGGTTCACAGAAAGAGGTTTGAACGTAGTTCATGCTCCATGACAATCGTACTAAATCCATGATCTCCTCAGGTCGCAGTCAAGGCATTTCGATTCAAGTTTGCAATGGATGAAGATGCCAATAATAGAGACTCCATCAAGGTAGCACATCTCATCCGCTACGTATGTATCATTCAATTTGTGTTGTAGATGCTTCGCCGAGAACTCGGGATATGGAGGAGGCTAGAACACCGCAATATCGTTCCATTCCTTGGTACTGCATATGGGTTCGGAATGCGTGGTGCCATGTCATTGGTCTCGCTTTGGATGCCTAACGAAACACTACACCACTTCCTAGCCAAGTATAATGACAATTTAGGTATAAGACACCGCCTGCAGTTAGTGCGTGTTATGCTCAACATCACTTGCATTCATATCTTCTGACTGTACATCACAGCTCTTGGATACCGCAAACGGTTTACAATACCGTATGTTCCCCCTCTATTTTCGTGGGTACCGATGAATAACTCCCAACAGTGCACTCTTTTCCGATCGTTCATGGAGATCTCAATAGTGTATGTCATCATTGGACTACCAGTACCCGTTCGTCTAATGGAAGAACAGAACAATGTACTCATTGATGGCGATTACACTGCACGCTTGACCGACTTTGGATATGCTTCTCTGGTGGGGAATATTCCAGAAGCATACGGCTATCTCCAGAGATCGACAACACGTCCAGGAGCCTTGCGATGGGTTCCACCAGAACAAATCAACTCGGAAGACACATTCAATCGCACAACAAAGAGTGATATATACTCTTTTGGTTGTATCGCCCTCCAGGAAAGTTCGAATTTGCCAAGAATGACGCGCGTCCCCATTGTAATAACCTTTCAGGTGTTGTCCGGCAAACAACCATGGTCAGAAATCCGGGAAGATGTGGCCGTCATTGTACGAATAATGAAGGGCCATAAGCCGGGACGACCAGTGTGCCAAACACTCAACGACTCGCACTGGAATTTCATTCAGCAATGCTGGACAGAAGCTGAGGAGCGACCTTGTGCGGAAACGGTCATCACTACCATCCAAGAATTCTTGTTCCAGTCTCAACTATCGCAACCACTCCGAGACTTGGTGCCATTCTGGTCAGCCCAAGCTGACTCCGTTTCAGAGTCACCTCGTACAACACAACGCTCTGAAATATGATTCTCCGTAATGACGATGGCAAAGGAAGGTGCGTAGCGATGATCCTATGAGTTCAGTGTCCATATACTGATACCCACTGTCGCGTCTACCATTTGATGAATCAAGTTTCGTCAGGCTCTACAAGAACGATTAGTATGGTGGTACTTCATCTGCAAAATGCAACAGGGGCTTAGAGAAACCACGCCGGATGGGAATGGGCACTATCCTTTCAAAGGACGTTGTTTATTCGTTTCGTTTCACGGGCTATTCTGTATCTACATGTGGCATCGATGGTGATACCTACGCTCTGTTGTGTATTCGCAGAGATTGGTCCATTGATAGTGTGTTGAATACACGATGTACGATGACAGCGTGGGCCCAGCGCACGCGCGCGAATCACCTATGGGCCAATCACAACTCGCGAGGCAGAATCTCAATGGGACTTTGTGCCATGTTGAGTTTCGCCCCTCCTTTTTTTCACTAGACATGCAGAACTGTCAGTCAGGCAAAGATGTGCGAACATAAACCAGGCACAAGTATGAAGGCTATTAGGGATACTCGTGCTTCCTCACCTCACTCACCATGGGTCTCTCCAAAGGATGCATTAAGTCGATCGCATCAAGCGAAATGCGTCGCGAGTGACTCTAGCATGAGACACGCTGGAGCCAATTCCTGTGCACACAGACAATGTGATCTGTAGAGATACGAGAGCTCGGCACAGGTGGCAGGGTGCCATTTGACTTTTCTGTACAGCATTATACTGCGCCACGTACCATAAAACCCGCATTTCTGCCGAGTTGTCGGTCTTGTGTGAGCGGTTGGTCTAGAAAACGAAGTTTACGGCATGGAACAGCTGCCCTCCTCAAGCTGCACGTGAATCAAAGGTGCATAGGGCAAGAGGTTAGTCCATCCGGTTCAACAAGATATAGCATAAATACTCTGATCAAGACGCCGAAATGACGAGCAACTCCGCATCTGAGGACAATGTCAACCTGGGAGATAATCAAGGAACTTACTACACCTACTATCCTACGATCCATCCGGTGCCAAAAATATGCACCTCGCATTTGGTGCATGGGAATGCTTCGGGATTTCAAAACGGATATCCGGCTTTTCCTCTGTCTTCCACCACTTACCTCGCATTGACAGGAAGCCCAACCGTTGTAGAACCTCATGTCAAATATCCCACCACTACAAGGCCTTGACCAAGGTCCTCAGCCACACCTAGCAATCAATACGCCATATACCTTGGGCGCACACGCGTATCTCCAAGACAGACGGATCCTCATCAGTTGTTCTAGTGGGAAGCGTGATGGCATGATAACAGTCTGGGATCTCGAAACTGGCTTAGAAGAAGGAACAACAATGCATCACGAGGCAGAGGTGATGGACATTTCTGTGACCCGAGATGGCAAAAAGGTCATTACCTCTGATCAGAGGGGAACGGTCAAAGTATGGGACGCCAAATCACACCGTCTCCTCAAAGAATGGACTCCCCAAGAGAAATACGCCAGAATCGCCATATCGCCGGATGATCGACTTGTTGCGGTCGGCGGCAAGGTCGTGACTATCTATCTCTTGGAGGAGGAAAAGATCCAGCATTCCATCGAGGTCGGCAAATATATTTCGTGTTTATCGTTCTCTCCCAGTGGAAACAAACTCGCATGCGGTGTTCGTGAAGACGTCCTCGTCTACAACACTGCCAACGGCGCTCTCCTCGCCGGTCCGTTGACTGGTCATCAAAATCTGATCCAAAGTGTAGTGTGGTCACGTGATGGAAACCAAGTGTATTCTGGGTCATGTGATCAAACCATCCGCTGCTGGAACGTCGATGCAAAAGCGCAGATTGGAGATCCTTGGACAGGCCATACCAACGAGATAACATCTCTCTCCCTTTCTCATGATGGATTAATCCTTGCAAGTGCATCCCGAGACGAAACTGTTTGTTTTTGGAGTACCACTACTGGCGACCCCATTGGACGACCTCTGCACCATCAAACGAGCGTATGTGCGGTTTATTTTTGTCCTACTGGTGATTTCGTGGTCTCGGCAACGTGGAATGGGATGATATACCTGTGGCAGATGCCTCATGAATCCATCTGGAACCAGGTAACTGCTCATCGAATTTACTGAAGCTTTGGGCTCATCACGCTGCGCGCTCTCACAGTTGCATTTTACCCTCCTTGACGCAAATGAAACACGTGTCTCACAAAACCCTTTCATCGTTCCAAAACTGCCGGTTACTCAAGCTGTTTCAAAACTGCCCGGACTACCTCGTCCTCCCGCATCTCTCGCACAGGACATCCACCATATGCCGAGTCCTTTGGTTGCGGATCAACTCGGACAGGGCGTAATGTCCCCTCCACCAGATCTCACAACATACATATCAAAAACAAGTAATCAACCCGTCAGCGGAGGAAGTTTCGGCGATGTTTACAAATGTTGGTGCAGTGTCGACATACCAAAAATGGTTCGAGTGTTCTACGAGTCTCGACACCCACGTCATTCACAACCCCTCTAGGTTGCGGTGAAGGCATTGAGACTCATGTTCACGACGGATGAAGGTGTGAGCGATAGACGGACCATCAAGGTAGAGTCCACCTCATTCGCAGCGAATAGGTATTCAAACTACTGTAGATGTTCCGTAGAGAACTCGGCATATGGAGGAGCCTCGAACATCCCAATATCGTTCCATTCCTAGGTATTGCATATGGATTTGGAATGCATAGCACAATGTCGCTGGTTTCCTTGTGGATGCCCAACGGATCACTCCATCGTTTCTTAGCAAAGTATAATGATAATCTGGGTGTGGGACACCGACTCCAGTTTGTGCGTACTTTCAACCCCAACATCATTGGTATCGTTTTGACTGTGCATGATAGCTGCTGGACATTGCCACCGGGTTACAATACTGTACGTTTCTACAGTTGCACTCAAAGCCCTCTAGACTAACAAGGAGAAAGTGCATTCATTCCCATTCGTTCATGGAGATCTGAACTGTGTACGCCAAGTTTGCATTATTGGTGTTCTCCTTGTCTGACAAAGAAATAGTGTAACGTGCTTGTCGATGAAAATTACACTGCGCGCTTGACCGACTTCGGATACGCTTCATTGATCGGAACCATCCCAGAAGCATTAACTTATCTCCAGAGATCGACTGCGCGATCAGGAGCATTGCGTTTTGCTGCACCAGAGCAAGTCGAATCTGAAGAGTCATTCAGTCATACTACCCAGAGTGACATATATTCCTATGGATGTGTATCCCTTCAGGGGAGTTGGCTGGACACGAATAGCGTGTGGATACATTCTAACGACCTTACAGGTGCTGTCCGGAAAGCAACCGTGGTCTGAAGTGAAGGAAGACGCAGCGGTTATTTTCCGCATGGCAAAGGGCCATAAGCCGGCTCGGCCTGCCTGCAGAACACTGCACGACTTACATTGGAGCTTTATCCAAGAATGCTGGTCTCGAATGGGGAAGCGACCTGCCACAGAAGAAGTCGTCTGTGTTATCCAACAATTCTTGGAACATTCTCCATGGATACAGCCTCTCCGAGACCTGGTTGTCACATGGTCAAGTCCTCCTGATCGGCTTGCGGATGAACCATCTACACAACACACAGCTCTTGCGGGTGTGATTCCCAGAAACGAGAATGGCCAGAGCAGGTGTGTAGTGATGATGATCCAAATTCAGTGTATATATCATGACTTGTCTTCCTGCCAGATCGGATCTTCCTTTTGATGCATTCAGTTGGGCCGGAAATCATGAGACCAAAGATGGCTTCCCGTTGCTGCAAAAGCAGGCCTTTCTTCCGGGTCCGGAAGTCCATCCTTGCCGATGGGTTAATGACGACGGTACTATTTGCATGACTCCAATCACAGGAGCGAGCTTGGCGGAGCATCTCATCGCACATGGTGTCGGGAGAATGGCGCCTCAGATTCAAGTGTCATGCAAATGGCAAGAGTGTCGTCTCAGATCGGGGAAACGTACGATGAACCGCGGGGGTATCGTACGGCACGTCAGGGAGAAGCACATCGGGTACATCAGGGGTAGGCACGCTTCTACAGGAGCACTTTGATGGACAGTGTCGCGACAATAATTAATCCTGTACTTTGTTCCCGCCCATGTCCGTATCTGAGCACCAACCATTTGGTTGGAACTTGCCCCCGCCTGGCCAGCAAGCTGTTCAATGTGGGCACACAAATATCTACACGGCCCGTCCGTCGGCGACGTACTCCAATCCTTCGAATCACTGCAACAACTTATTGGTCGGCAAGCAGATCGTTCGAGAATAGAGCACTTTGCCAGTCGCGGTATTAACCAGCGCTGCTTTGTCGTGTCGCTGGTTAGGATGCCAGCAAAAGACGGCTCGCAAGAACGTCCTACGTCACGTCCAAAAAGTACATCTGGGCGGACGTCGTCGTATTTCACCGATTTGAGGCATTGCCAGTACACCGTCTGCATAGTTCTTCGGATGACTTGCCGAAGCCAGGGCTCGCTCCAGAATGAACTCGGGGTCAAGCAAACGTTGCCAAAGGCAATAATGAGATAGCCACATCCTGCTGCATACCAGCAGTGCTGTACCCTTATTTACGTACTCGCACGTATCAATTCCTCCAGCTTGGTCGTATCCATGCCTGGTATCCTTGGTTGAAAGTCACAAGGGAACGGAAGTGGGTACCTGGCGATCAGCATTACTGTCGTTCACAGTCGAATGCACAAGGACACGTACGTCGTAACACCACCCGCCCACTTGGGCTCGGGTAGCACATCGTTCCCGTGTTCGTCCTTGGGTGGTGACACCTTCCACAGAGTGAGCATCGTTGCGACCACCAGCCACATCGAGGCTTCTGCAAAGTGGTTCCCCACGCAACTCCGCCGACCGAACCCGAACGCGATGGTTTGGACATTTTCAGATGTGAGAGTACCGTCGGGATGAAGGAATCGGTCCGGAATGAATTCAAGCGGTGTCGCATATTTCGACTCGTCGTGCGCCATGGACCTAGACAATGAAGAGCGGGATGAACATGGAACGCCTTGACAAGAACTCGGTAGGCAAACCAGAGGTTGGTTATAATGATAGCACCTGAACGTACCTTTGGGTCAGCTCAACTGCGGAGAAGCGGATAGCCTGACGTACCCTTTGGAATGCGATAACCCTCGTATACATCGTCGTTGACCACCGCATGGTGAATGGCTGCACACGCTTAGTTTGTTTGCAGGACAAGAGGTCAAAACTCACAAAGGGGCGCGACAGGACGCCATCGCATTACTTCACGGATGATAGCGTCAATATATGGCAGACGTGGCTTGTCATCCATGGTCGGCAGTCGTTCCTTGCCGACTACCGCTTCTATCTGGGCATATGCCTTGTCCTGAATAGCAGGGTTGAGTACCATAGCAAGGAGGAACGTGCTGAGAGCAGCGTTCGTCTACACTGAAATGAGATGGGGTCAAATCGAATGCATGAAATCGCACGCACCGTTTCGGATGCCACTAGAATCGTAAGGGAGAATCACGATGGAGATGCATCATAAAATTATGATACCCACCTAAAAAAGCAGTGGCCGCAGCCTCCTTTAGAGCTTGCATCCACACAGCACTGTCCACTTTCTCCTCTTCACGCATGCCATCGAATACCATGGTTGGTGCAGTACTTCCCTCGCTCTGGTCAGTGCCACAATAAATCTGATGTTGTTTCATATGAACATAAAGTATACCAACCTGTCTCCGCAACGCGTGTTCAAATGGAATTTCCACCCAGTCCCTGGCCCATTTCCTGGCCAGTGCTACTGTCTTCTTGAAGCCCATTCCCGGAAACCACGATGGGATGTTTAGAACTAGTCACATGTCAAACAATGCATAAAGTCACATTCAGACGCGCGCACTGACTTGATGGGAATGCGTTGAGGAATGCTGCTGCCTCTGGTGTATTAATGGGCGTCAAGAGTCTGTTCGTTCTCCTAATGATGTCGACCATGTAGTCATTTGCGGACACTGGGTCGTAGTCGTAGGTTGCATTGATAATGACTGCCGTTGTGAACCTAACAGATCCGTCTAGCACCAAAGTCACTCGTCAAGTAGGCTATGACTCACTCTTGGATAGCGTCAAAAACGTGCCCTGGCGACTTGATTAGTCGATGGGCAAGTAAATGCGCCCTGCGCTGCTGCATCGGGATGAATCTCAATGTCGAGTCAGCTTTGAAAGTCTGGTGAAAGAACTGGCGGTGGAGACGCCATCTGTCGCCGTAGGGCATGAGGACGGTGTTGAAGCCTATCCCATATCTAGGCCGTGTTCAGACTCGTATATCAACGTAGCAAGCAACAGCGTACAGGCTGTTGGTGACAAGGGTAGGTCTGTCAGCATAGTTGGCTGAACGGTCCACCAGGAGAGCTTTGGCTATTCTTTCAGAGTTGATGATGATCACGTCCTGGTTGAAAATGCGGGAATAGACGAGATCGCCTTCGAACCCCTCCGACTTGAGAAGAATACAATCAAAAGGTGTACGAGCGAACATACCATATATATTTGACCATTCCGTGTAGGTCAACCACGGCGTGCCAGGATCGATTGTATGTATATTGCCAATGATTGGGAGCGGTGGAGGCCCCGGGGGTAACGGAAGAGGAGAAAGCGACTGAGCCTTCTTGCGCCGACGAACAGCATCGACGACAAGGACGCAAGTGAGTACCGCAACACACAACGCTGTCCAGTTGGATGTCATGTAGTGAGAGGGTCGGAGGAAGGGTGTCGATTTTATCGCCTTTATGGGCGTGCGGTAGTACGTACCTGCTTAGGATACCATCCATGCGGCAACAGCGAGCCATCACTGAATGGCAGTGCAATTGTGCGGCAATAATGTTTAACGCTAGACGGATACTAATTGCAATGTGTTGAGGTCTTTGGTTACTTCCCTGTATTATACTCACCATATTCGCTGTTAGGACACCTGCCATTCTGCGGGCATCTGGCCAGTCAAACTGACCGTGAACCACTCATGGTAATGGTGTAAAATGGTAACGTAGTAGTAGTCGAAGTAGTAGCTTACCGTATGTAACAAAAGAACTTTGTCAACGCCGACATGTGTTCGGCAATCAATCCCTTAGTACTTCTTGAAGGCACAGGTCTCGATGTCGCAAGCAGAACAACACCAAGCCTTGTGCAACCAACCCGCTTACTTTTTTATGCTCTCGTTGCGATTTGAACCATGTTTAGAAACCCTCCTCCTCGGTGAGTAAACTCTTGAGCTTGCAGTGATTTTATACTTGCATCCCTACTACAATCGCTCCGTGGCCTTTTTGTGCGAACACCATCCAACTTCGTCACTATGCATATGCATCATGGGCGCGCTCACTAGTGTGAGACAGAATCCGTCCTCAGTCGCTCCAGAAGCAATGGCAGGTGACACCCATCTATCGAAACTCGCGACCGAGTCACATAACCATGGCATCTTCTCACCCCTTGCAAAGGACACCTTTTTCTTTCTCAATTTCACTTTCTATGTATCCCCACTTGTGCAATTGCGGTTGAAGTCTCGGCACGAATTTTATGGGTAACCATCACGGAACACGCCAGTCACGGTACGTGTTACCTTAGTGCTGTTCTGTCGTATGGATGGTTAGGTTGCTAGAAAACGACGGTTCCCATGAACATCGTGCGCGCGTCGAATATTTTACCATATTGGAGCGTTGCCAGCAGACCATCTGCACAGTTTTCAGATGACCTGCTGGAGTCACCCCAATATATCACACAGAATCTCTTCTCGCCTTTGAACCCGGTTGCTTAGGCGTTATCCTCACCTCACCCGTTCGCTCCTGACTGTATGTGCGCACCTATGCAAATTTCGCCCACTCGATTTGGCTATGCTCTCGCTACACACGGCACAATGCGCAAGCATCTCGCGATCCCCTCTAGACAGGAATATTGACATGCCGTGCTTCTCGCAGAACGTCATTTGCTCAAGTTCGCTCAAGTTCCTACCAACTTTGATAACAAGGTGCCATTACAAGCTTGGCGTCGTCTTCACACAAGGATGGTACATGCCTCAGCATTCCAAATGCTCGTACCTGATATCAATAAGGGTCTGATTTTGCAGGAGACGAGTCGTGGAACTGCGATAAATCGTTCGTGGTTCGTTTGCATCAAGCGATCCTTTGCTTTAGATCTCAGCCTTCGACGAGGGACGAAATTGCGGACGAGTTGGAGGGGGATCGTGGGTAATGTGGAACCTGAAGCACGACAGGCCTCATTATCGACTTGCGACTGAAATCGACGAAAAGACTCCAAGATCGGTGATATCGATGCTTTGAGGATATGGTCGAAGCAGGATAACCTATATCATGCACGTATGATGGCGTGGTGTTTCCTCCCCGCGCTATTTGGTCGTTGGCGCGAACCTGTGTGTGATGTGCACAGCGTATGGAGTGCGAGGATGGACAGGACCGGGTCGATATCACGCCGCAGCTTCAAAGTTCGCCTCGTATCCACCTTTTAAAAAGCACGTTCAGCGAAACACAAAAACGGATGGTGAGTCGACCGACGCTGGGGGGAAACATTCCCACTGGCCCGTAGGCATTCTCGAGCGATGGTTGTAGGATTACGCTAAAAATGTAATTATATGATAGATGCATTTTCGTACAAACGACAATGCGAATTACTTATCGAAATAGCTATACTAACCTCGCCCGTTTGCCATGCTATGTGATGGATCTAAATTTCGGCATTACGCCGAAGTGCTTCTCCCTGATGTGCTGTATCAGACCCTCGCGATTCATTATCACTTTCCCTCTCGCGGGATTGCATTCGATCCATCTGCAAACGAAACCGTGCGTTGCTTCTGTAACACCATGGGTGATAAGATGAACTGGAACATCTTCCCTTGTGATTAATTGCTTGCAAAATCTACCATTGGAGCAGATCCAGTAGCAACGAGGCTTTTCCAGAACCGGGGAAGGCGGTAGCTCTTCCTGCGACCGGTGGTCCTGGTCATGCTCGGTCTCACGATTTCCAACCAAGTCCAACGTGGCAAAAGGAGGAGCCATTCTACGGGAGAATACGTGTCAGGTATGTGCGTTGAATTGGGACTACTATCATGACACACCCGCTCTCACTGTTCTCGTTACTGGGTGCCTTGTCCTTAAGAGCTACGCGTTCGCCAGGGGATGCCTCTTCTGCAAGAGAATCGGGACGACCCGACCATGAGTCTACCAAGTCTCGAAGAGACTGGGACCGTGTAAAATGTTCCATGAATTGCTGGATAGTATGGACGATCGCTGCAATAGCGGGTCGTTCCTCTATTTGGGACCAGCATTGTTGAATGAAACTCCAATGCGAGTCGTGCAGTGTTTCGCTCTTTGGTCGAGCCGGTTTATGGCCCTTTGCCATGCGGAAGATAACCGCTGCGTCTTCCTTGATTTCAGACCACGGCTGCTCTCCGGACAGCACCTGTAAGGTCGTTAGAATGTATCCACACGCTATTCGTGTCCAGCCAACTTCCCTGGAGGGATACACATCCGTAGGAATATATGTCACTCTGGGTTGTATGTACGAATGACTCGTCAGATTCGACTTGTTCTGGTGCAGCAAAACGCAACATTCCCGATCGTGCAGTTGATCTCTGGAGATAATTCAATGCTTCTGGGATAGTTCCGATCAATGAAGCGTATCCAAAGTCAGTTAAGCGCGCATTGTAGTTTCCATCGATGAGCACATTGTCCTAATTGTCATTAGTCTGGAACGCACGAATGAGTAAGCAGTGACTCACGCAGCTCAGATCGCCATGGATGATCGGGAAAGAGTGCACTACCGCATGTTATCCTTGGTGTCCATGGAGATGATAGTAAAGACCCACGGTAATGTAGCCCGTTCGCAATATCCAATAGCTATCGCATAGGATTAGAAGATCGGAACGGAGATGGTGTCAAGTATACACACAAATTTTAGTCGGTGCTCAACACCGAGTTTCTCGTTATACTTTGCCAGGAAGAGGCGGATCGATTCATTTGGCATCCATAATGATACCAACGACATGGCGTTATTCATTCCAAACCCATAAGCGATCCCCAAGAATGGGACGATATTAGGATGTTCTAGCCTCTTCCAAATTCCAAGTTCTCTGCGAAGCATCTGTGATGCGATTTGAATGGCACGTATTTTTTTCGAATGGGACGAATTACCTTGGTGGACTTTTTAGTTCCCGCATCGTCGTCCATCGTGAACGTGAAGCGGAATGCCTTCACCGCAACCTGAAGACATCATACATTGTACGCGTTCTATGTACACTATGCTCTCACCTCTTGTCTTGCGCCATTGAGGCACAAACATTTATAGACATCACCGAACCCTCCTCCAGCGATGTATCGATCACTCTTTTTCTGGATATAGCATGTAAGATCTATCGGAGGAGGGCATCTAACACGAATGAAAGTCAGCGAAATCATCGCAGAATTGACCAAGTTTCGGGATGTAAAAACTACTTACTTGAGGTTAGATGGTATATCTTTCCCGATCGGCGTCGTGATCGGTTGTTCTTGGTCAAGATTTTGCGGTGATGGTGTATTCGACATGAAGGCTCTAGAACGGTTGGAGTCGTTTTCAGTGCGGGGTGTGTGGAATTGAGGAAAGAAGGCGCTCCTGACCTCTACAGCTTATCTATCTCTTGAACGGTGACCATGCGGCAAAAGCGAGGCCACGCCCACAATGAATGGCAGTGCAATATCTAACATCAGTCGTGTCCTTCAGATACTTTGTGTCTTCAATAATCACCACCCCGACTGATATTGTGCTCACCATATTCATTGTGAGCCCATCTACAAGGCTGTGGATGTTCAATCGAGTTGGTAGATGCGGCTAGAGAACTTGAATTACGTAACAAACGATCTTTGCCAACATCCATGTGGTCTGTAGCCCATCCTGTGTTTCATCAGACGTTTACCCGAAACTTGCAGTAAACACATTTTGAATGCACAGGTATCAATACGGGCACCATGTTGCAAGCAGTGGTTCGACTGTGCAGAGTGCCATGCTGAGACGCAGGACCACCCACTGAAAAGGACGACCGAAATGGCGTTTGCGTGCAAAAAATGCAAAAAAGCGTTCCGCAAGGACATGACGGCGTACGAGGAGAGTGACGAGTATTGTCCACATTGCGATAACCACTATGTGTGTGCTGATCATGCTGGATGGTGCGTGTGCTGATCATCGGACAGGTCATCGATGCCAAGACACCTCAAGCTGTGCTCGGTGTCGAGGGCGAGGACGCGCGTGTAGATGCACGGTGAGTCTGTTCATGATATTCTGAGCATTGTTAATATTTTGTAGGATGCTCAAGGACGTGCGCGTGCGACAACACCGACGGGATGATTTTTCTGACATACTTGGCTAAACGGAAGGAGAGATTCCATTTTTGGATATGTCATTTTCATGACGTCACGTAATATAATTCTACTTCTCCTATTCGATGGACTGAATCAGCTGAAGTCTTGTTCGGCCCCTCTGATGCATTTATAAGCAGCGCATTCGCTCTCGCAAACTCCCACTCGTCCTTTGCCATGTTCTCTCTCGTCGCTCGTGATAATGATGCGCTCGATGCGAACCCTCCCGCTGGCGACGCCCACATCACCACCCATGCATCCGACTGGCTTTGGGCTGTCTTTGCCATCATGATTCTTTCCTGGCTCCTCATCTTGGGTTGGACGTTCTCGGTCAGTGCTGGGCGCCTACTCGTTCGTTTTCTTATTCTTTCGTAGAATCGCAGGAACAATCGTATTCTACACTTTATTCCGCTCATCGTGCTCGCAGTAGCATCTGTGGCCTACTTTTCCATGGCATCTGATCTGGGTTGGACTCTCATTCGGTCGGAATTTGATACACATCCCACACGCCAAATCTGGGTAGGTGTCCGCCTTTCATGTCTATTATTCTGACACTTGGCACTAGTATGTCAGATACATTCAGTGGTTCATCAACGCTCCCTTGCTGCTCCTCAGTCTGCTTGCGTTTACGTCCATGGCAACACCCCAAATCCTCATCATCCTCTTCTTTTCTTGGTTCTTGGTCGTAAACGGTCTTGTTGGCGCACTTGTCGCTAGTTCATACAAGTGGGGCTACTTTGTCTTTGGCCTGTTTGGCCTCTTCTTCATCTGGTTTGTCCCCCTCAATATCGCCCATGTCGTAAATATGAGCTCATGTGATACCAGGTATATGTTGCTCGGCCACGTTCATCTCTTTGGATTCCGGAATGCAAACTTCCGTGCGGGTTACTTTACTGGTGCCGCCTACATCTCTTTTATCTGGATGCTGTACCCTATCTGCTGGGGTCTCTCCGAAGGCAGTAACACCATTTCACCCACGTCCGAGATGGTCTTTTACGGCATCCTGGACATTCTCTCCGGTCCCATGTACCTGTTGATCTATGTTGGATATCTGGCCGGATTTGACACCCAAACCCTGGGTACAACAGCATTTGGAAACGCTGAGAGAGGCATTTATGAGGCGGTGCAGCCAGTTCAGAAGCCCGCTCAGCCTCCTCAAACGGCACAAGCCCAGCCTCAAGGTGTGGCGGATGCTTGAGATAAGCTTTTTTTTCGATTTGTATTATTTTCTTGCGTCGTGCTGTACCCTTTGACACAGCTGACGCGCATAATCTGTATTTCTTTGTATTATTGTACTGCTCATTATCACATCGTTTTCTTGGGCGCGCTGAGATGTGTGATGGTGGCTGTGAAGGGGATTCTGTAAAACACAGCCACGTATTGGACGAGAGACCACGCCATCAACACCATCGACAGTCGTTGCTAGTAACTCGTCCACAGCCAGATTCTTATTCGCTGGTTCTTACTACGCCTTCTTCACCGCACTGAACTTGTATTTCTGTCTTTTCACCCACCGCCGACCACCAAACAGACGCTTCTTTCGCCTCATGTCTGCCAGACGGCAGTCATCCACAACTTCTCTCGCAAAATACGCTCGCACGACCTCCCCAGACACCTCTGCCCGCAACCTCGATTTTTGCAATGCATTTTGGGGCATAGGTGATGGCGGCGTCGACGTCCTCTTTGCACGCATGCGTGGTGCCGCCCGCACCATGGAAGAACTGCGCACCTTTTGGAAGGAACGGTACGCCGTCGCTTCCTCTGCCCACACCCACGCCCCGCTCACGCGGCATCTGTGCGTCAACCAGATCATCAATCGAAGAAGACTATGCAAAACGGCTGGCAAAGCTGGCCAAAATGCCGATCGGAAAAGACGAGATCGGGTGTGTGCCTTGTTTTATCCGCGTTGACCCTCCTCACCCCCCCGCGCCACAACTGTCATTGATCACGCTGGATGTGTGATACATGGATGTGCCACCAACAGGGAACTTCGCAACTCGATCGACACGCTCCGTCTCGAAACAGACAAGCAAGCCGGGTTTCATTCTCAGCTCGCGCAACAGATCCGGACGGACCTCGAGGGTCAGGTCGGTGCGTTTGTCTCCAAGCAGCAGCACCACAAGAAAGTCTATCAGACGGCGATCGAGCGTGAGTTCAAGAACAAGCAGACGCGGGAGCAACACGCCACCAAGGCACGCGAAAAGTACGAGTCGGATTGTCTGCGCATCAATTCGTACACGGCCCAGTCGACGCTCGTGCAGGGCAGGGATCTCGACAGGATCAATCTCAAGCTTGGGCGGGCACAACAGACGGTGCAGGTCAACGAGAACGATTATGCGCAGTTCACAAAGGTGTTGCAGGAGACGTTGTCCAAGTGGGAACAGGACTGGAAGGCGTTTTGTGATACGTGCCAGGATCTCGAGGAAGAGCGGATGGAGTTTATGAAGGATAATATGTGGGCGTATGCGAACGCCGTGTCGACAGTGTGTGTATCGGACGACGAGGTGCGTGTGTCCGTGCATCGATCGATCATACAGGGCTTATTTTCTCATCATCAGTCATGCGAGAAAATGCGTCTTGCTTTGGAGCAATTAGAGCCGGAAAAGGACATGGAGAATTTCGTGAGGGATTATGGAACGGGGAATGCGATTCCTGAGCCCCCCATGTTCGTCAACTACGCCAACACGGACGCCCCACCGGTCTCCTCTTCTCGAATCATCACGAAACCTTCCAATTTTGTGCGTTCTTCGCAGAGAGCCAGCCGTGCTGCTGCGGCTTCACAGGACGACGAACCGTACGATGACATGAACCGTGCTGGCGTCGGCGCTGGTGGTCCATCTCGCACCATACCCACTGATGGCGCCCCTTTGTCGAGAAGTGCGACCCAGAGGTCGACAGCCCCTTCACATACAAACGGCGTCAACGGACATGTATCGCCCTCTCGTGAACCCCAGAGACGTCACAGCACTGCATCGGCGATCATCAAACCTGCCCCGAGCGGTGCTGGTGACCCGGTTGATCCAACGGTCACCAACACACAACTCGTCATCGGTGATCAAGCGTTCGACGTTGACCCGAACAGGGATCCTCAGCAGCAAAGGACGACGCAGGCACGGACATCGCCCCCTGTTGGCGAGCAGGATCCGTTGGTGAAGCAGATGGCGGAGCTGAGCACCGCCGCTGCTGCAAACAATACCGTCAGAAGAAACACGATCCGTCGGGACCCGCCCGCCGTTGAATCACGCAGAGGCACTGGCGAGTCGCTCTCCACACCGCCAACGACGACGAGTCCCACTTCTGCGCGCGACCTTCGTAACTCGGCTGAGGTAGTCGTTGGGTCTTACCCACTTGCGCAGGCGCCATCGCGTTCAGCCTCGCCCAACCCGCCAAAGCCTGCGTTGGTAGCACCGCCACCGCCCTCGATACCACCCTCGACGTCCAACATACCGGTGGAGCAAGTAGTGAGCAACTATCAGCGCCCATTTCCGGGTGAACCGCGCAGTCGTGCCAACTCGTATGTCGGACCTCCTCCCGTGCTCGGTCAACTTCAAGACCCCGGACCACGTGCGCCGAGTAGGGGTGGGTATCCAGGCGTGGGCACGCAAGCGCTCGTTCCGCGCTCCGCGTCGCCTGCCAGAGCAAGCCCGACGACCGTGCAGCCGTACAGACCACCCGTATCGAGCGCGCCGTCCGCCAATAACCTGCACCGCGGCATGTCCATCTCGCACCGCCCGGTGACGCCGACGAACCCAGTTGGCATCGTACTCGGCCCGGATGGACGGGTGATGCATGATACGATGGTGCAACCGGTGAGACAGGCGTCACTTTATTCGCCGGCCCCTCCGCCGCTCAGCCAGACGCCGGCACAACCGCAAGGGTATGGGTACCACGACAGAGCGTTGACGCATGCGCCTGCGCCTGCGCCGCGCAACGACTATCCGGCGAATGCATATGGACAGGCCTATCACCATGGCCAACATCCGGCGTACAATGAGGCGTATCATGGGTCGTACCCGCAGGCGCCGCCGCCGCCGCCGCTCCAGCAGGCTCAGCCGCAACCCCACGCGCAGCCGCCGCCGCAGCCACAGCCAACACATCTTGGGTATAATTCGGTGACCAGACAGGGGTATCATCCTCCACAGCCACAGCAAAGCGTGGGACATCTAAACCAGAGGTATGCGACAAATGCGGTATATCGGTCGGCAAGTCCGATGCGGCGTTCGCCTTCGCCGGCTCCGCCACGCGGCCCGCCCCCACCGACAGGCACGTATACGGACGACGGCCGTCCGATCTTGTTTTACGGTACGTGCGATGGGTGTGATGGTGAACGAGGGCTGATGCACAGAACAGTCAAAGCGCTGTATGACTATGCAGCGACGATCGATGAAGAGTTTGATTTCCAGGCGGGGGATATCATCGCAGTCACGGATACGCCCGAGGATGGGTGGTGGAGTGGGGAGTTGTTGGATGATACGCGGCGGCAGCCCGGAAGACATGTTTTTCCGAGTAACTTTGTGTGCTTGTTTTGAGTTCTACCTTTTTTTTTTCTTTTCCATGGTGCTTTTACCCGATCTAACAGGATATATCCCTTGTTATCTCTTGTTGTTGTTTTGGACGCTACGTTATGACGATATGCCCAAGACATGTCCTCTTTTGTTTTTTTCTGATACATTTTACGTACCTGGAAGTAGAGCTGGTCGGTGACCCCTCAACCCTCTGTTCCACATTGCACATCGCGTCTGACATGGATACCGAAAACATGTCACCCGACTGCTTCCGAGACACTGACCTACCAGGTATGGCTATAGGAATGTGTCTTATGCCATGATCCGTCTACAGTCAGTCGGGTGACTGCCTCGTGTTTCTCTTACGTCTTGTGTGGTCCATGGACGATAGTCGCGGGAGAGAACGTACCGAGCAAAAGGGTGCACGTGTGTCCGACGATCGCTGTGATCACCGATGCATTCTCGAGGGCAGAGGGACAAGGGTTCGCACGCGTCCTCTATATTCTGTCGTCACTCGACGCGCGTGCGAGGTGTGGGGCACTGCGGAGAGATGGTGGAGGGTGACACGGAACAAGGCCCATCGTCCGTGTGGGGTGGGTAAAGACGGCGTATAATGACGAGGGCTGGTCGAGGAATGCATCAAGGGGGCTTACCGCCGTGTGAGATGCACTGTGTGGACGATGCACACCCGGTTGTGGAGAGCGTCGATCCAAGGATACAGTTTGGGTTTGTCCAATGCACGCGATAACGGCCAACGTCGTTTGGAATAGCGCATGGAGTGTGACAGCCTAGGAAAAAGAAGCACTAGGTTTCTCCCATGCGTGAGCAGTGCCTGTCTTACCCCGAGTGTAGAACCCCATCTAGACACTAGTGTTTGGATGACAGAAAGCGTCTAGGGCTGCGGTTCAGGGTGTAGACGCCACCAAGGGTCGACGTGCGCCATCGACAATTCAGAGCGTCCAGTCCACCGCCGGTAGACTGCCCGAGTCCGTAGCCAGACGCGTGGAGAACGTTCCGTTCCATGACAGGCATCGTCTGCGTGGGCTGAAAAGGATTGTTTGTTGGAGACACCGCGTGACCCGTTGGCCGGTTCAGAGGAACCGAACAACGTGTCGCGCGTTATCATTCATTTCTTCTGCGGCCGGTACATCGAGAAGTTGTCGAAATAGGTTTAATGGCGCAGCTTTGATTCCCGTCGATGTTGTTTGGATGCGTGTTGGACTGCCTGGCGAAACGGCATTCCATGCAGACGTGGCGGGCGGCGCACTTGATATGCCGGTCAAGGTGAAGGCTGTAATAAGACGCTGTGATGAGAAGGGGCGGTTAAGGATAGATTGGTAGAGCCGACACGTCGCGGAGATGTAAAACTTGACTGGCTTTGTCAAGTCGAGCACATCGTTAACGACACCCAGGGGGAGTATAAAGACCGTGCTGATGCAAAAGTGAGACATTGTCTTGCATTTGTGTATAAGAAACAGTCGCCCTCACCTTCCTCCTCCTCCTCCTCCTCCTCATCCGATATGCGTCCCTACGCCGCCATCTACGAGCACCCCGATTTTACGCTCTCAAACGACAGCATTTCTACTCTCCAACGAATGGCGACGGCACTCACCGTCGTCGCAGCATCGTGTGCTGCAGTGTACGAGATCATCACCCGTATCGACATGAAATCCAGGTAAGCTCTTCTTGGCCACGCGAACGATCTGTTGATGCTGTTCCCAGTCTTTCTCTTCACCCATGAACATGTACATCTACCACCGCAGCAGTGCTCGGGTCGCATGCCCATCAGACTCTGATTATCAACTGATGGCTACCAGCTGGGATCAACTGGTTGTTGTATGAGTAAGAGGAACACAAGGACGAGTTGTACGATGTCAGACGCAGGGGGAAATCTACTTTACATTCATCCGTTCCACATTCAATCTATCAATATGACAGAGACGGACGAGCCTAGAGTTGTTGTATCCTCTGTTGCACCTTGTCTCTCACCGTCTGGTATGCACTCATCAATGTTTGTTCATTGATGACAATCTCTGTCGTCTCGGATTTAGGTCTACTGACCCGGGATGCGATCGTGGTGGAGTCGGTCTCGACAATGATGCTGCGAGCGGAAATGAGACATGGATACATAAATCTTATCGGCAGAGATGTTTACCCGTCGTCAATGGTCTCGTCAAGGCACAACAAAACCAAGTCCAGGTTTTCAAGCACCGCACGCTTCTCCACCTGATTTCGCAGCAGGAGAGATACGGCATCGACTAGCGCGGTAAGCACGGCGTAGAGCATAATCTCGTTTTCGGAGGGGCGACCGACAACATAAAAGATGAGGTCGAGCGAGTGACGGAACACAGCCAAATGTCCATCAAAGAGAATCACATCGCCTGTCGTGGGTGTGAATGAGCAAGCGAGGGCTTCCACGAGCGACGCACCGCCTGGCTTCTTCGTCTTCTGCCAAAGGCCCTTTTCAAACGCGCGCTGGTCCTTTGGAATGTCGTGGACGTGGTTTTTGGGGCGATAGTACTTTGCAAGGACGCGGTGTCCTTCGGCATCGAGGATCAAGAACGCGTCGATGGTATACAACGACAAGTTCATTGCATAGCGGAGTTTGAAAATAGCCTTGTGCCCGACGCCGACTGTAATGACGGAGTTTGAATGGCTTTTTCTCCAACGTCCACCACGACGACCACAGGTGTGTTTTTGCTTTGTTGAGCGTGAGTGACAGCGACCACGCCCTCCTGCTACAGCTTGGAGGTGACGCAACGACGTCTGCGTGGGTTTCATCCTCCAAATCACGGCGTTCGCCGCAGAGTCATTTCATTCTTCCAGTATGTCCCGCTGTATGAATCTAATTTTCTGCCACCCGTTGTGCATGCACCTGTCCGTCCTTGATCACCCTCTCGGCGCCCTTGTCCGCCGTGTTCGTCGGGGCGCTCTCGGGCTGCGTACAACCCACTCCATGCCCGTCTCTGCACCGGTTCCCTTTGCATCCTGCATTTATCCGCGGAACGTCCTCTTTTTATGAAGTCCACGGACCATTATCACCGGGCATCTCCTTGATATCGCTAACAACACCTCCACGTGCACTGCGCCCTGCGATCCGCTTTACGTCAACGACAACATACCGTTTCCTGCCCTCCCCTCGCTTGTGGGCCAAGGGGCACAACCATTAGTCGAACCGCTCACTCTCCATGGACACACTCGTGGAGTCACATTTTTCCCCTTTTAGTCCGTCGTGGATCCCATGGCTCGTGTTTGGTCGCGCTCAGTTCTCCCCCGGTAACATGAATACCCATTTACTCGATGAGGTCAGCAATTTCCGCTTCGCATGCGTGCATTATGTTCCTCTTGCTCCCAAGTGATTGAATGGTGTGTCTTGGTCATCCACCTGTTAAGCTCTTTGAGGAAGAGGGTTTTGTTGATCATCAATCGTCAGGCTCAGTATGTTCAATATGACGCCATTGAATACACCGCCTTGACGGCCCGGGAGCGCTAGCACCTTACCGCTCACCGGAACATGCATCCCTGCCTGCATCCTGTTCCAATCGTGTTTCTTGCCCTGCTCCGGATTTGCAAGACATTTGGAGTGCGGCAAGCGTGTAGGGATGCCATGTTCCTCTCACTTGGTGTCCTGCCTCGTCCCGCATCTGACAAATCCGAAATGTATAAGAACCTTTCCGCTCTTGGATCTTGACCCTTGACCAAGACCCATTTGAAAGTCGTTCCACTGACTGGAAAAGTGAACTCGATTTCCACTCTATCCTTTGCCGTTCGGTTCGTTCGTCCTTTTAACGACCGACCCTTGCGCCGTTTCTCCTTCCCTTTCCCTTCGCAATGTCGGGGCTCGACTATTCCACTTTCTCTCTTTGGTGAGCATTGGCGGATGCCCCAGCACCTTGTCCTCACCCTACAAGCACACTCTAGCTCGGCCTTGACACCTTCGCAACCAACGCCGACGAGATCTTACCCCACTGACCCCATCCAACAACACGTTGCAGAAGATGTCATCGATTCGCATATATGTAACGTACAACGTGATGATCTTCCCTCAAGGTCCGTCCTTGTTGTCCACGTGTGGTTACAATCCTTATTCTCGAAAATCCAATTACAGCGCAGAAATGACTGATCGTCCACGTGAGGGTTCTTCAGTGCCCTCCGAGTCCTATCACGGACAGGGGTCAAGTGCTCAAACGTTCGCCTTCCCTCGCCCTTCGATCCGAAGCGACTCAGCGGAAGACATACAAGGAAATATTTTATGTGCCCAACTTGGCGAGTTTCACTTTACTCCGCAGTATGGCGGTCATGAGCATGCCACCGTCGATGAACCGACGGCCATCACTCAGAATCCGTACGTCCGTCAGTCCGTCGAGCCTGAGCCTTCCCTCTTACGTTCACGGTGGCAGCTCTTGGAATTCACAACACAGCCTACATTACCCCACACCCGTTCGTGGTTTCGTAACTCAATCTATCAGAAGCGCTGGTACCATCGCCGAGGACGCGAGGCCGGGGCTTGCTATGCCTCATTCTGACGTCAGCGCTCGGGTACATGCTCGTCGTCCGAGCATGGTGATAACAGACCAGCAGTTCGGGAGAAGCTATGATTTCGGCCTTGCTGCGTCTTCGTCCTCGTTGCCATCTATGGGCATGGATGTGACAACGTTCCTTCCTGGCGGGGTAATCACGAGTCCTTCGCCACCCCCCTCGGCGTATCACGATGATGACTATTTGGGCGCAGACTGCGCCCACCCCTTCACATATACCGAACAACTGCCTGCGATGACGCACACGACAGCGCAAGAATCAGCAGGGCATCACTATCCCCGTGATGTGCAATCACTCGGGGCGTTTCAGGAGGCTGCTCACCAAGGTATAATATCCCTCGATCACCGCTACGCAACTGCTTTGGCCACGCCTTTACCTGGCTACTCGTCCTCACAGTCACCGCACGATCACCCTATTGGCGAAGCCCCTTCTTTCGGTACAGCCATGCACACGGATGAACTCCCGAGGCCAGGGTCTGCTCCGCCATTGATTGACAGCCAAGTCCCTTTTGTTGGTGATGCCCGAGCTGCCCTCCAGTCCCCTTCACACATCCCCTCTGGCGACCACGTCAATGTCAGTGGTCCACCCACCTGGTATCCTCAGCCTGTCGTCCCTTGTACAGGACAAAGTCCGCGATCCTCCCCGAGGAGGGCTGGTTCGATCGGTCACAGTTCCCAGAAAACTCCGCCAGGCTCGCGTCACCTGCGCCGATGGTCATCGGTGACTAATTCTGCCTTGCGCGCCTCACCTCCCTTTCTACCCTCCTTTTCCCCGAATGTCATTCCCTTTCCCCGCTACCCTCCTGTTTCCGCGTCGGACAATAACGCAGGTCCGAGCACGAGTACCACCACGCCTTCCTTTTCACATTTCTCGCCGTCCGCAGAGTCGGAGAGTGATGAGCCTTGCGCATACACACTGCCTCATGCCGCAGTTGTCGACTCGGAATCCGTTCCTCCATCCGATCAACAACAGCAACAGCAACAGTTGCAGCTGCAGTTACAACCCCCGATGCGCAACGTCATCCGCTGCGACGGCCACCGCATCGATGAAGAATCCTGGTCCGCCGCGCTCCTGCGCACAGACAAGCTCCTGCACGTCTACGAATGCTTTTGGGACCTTGCCCACACGCCCTGCGGCATGTGGATCGAAGGCGACCAATCGAGCGTGGCCGACCACCTCGCGCTCTTCCACGGTTTCCGAGGCGGCGAGGTGACGACGCGCTGTCTGTGGCGCGATTGTCCGAAGCCGCACATGAAAGGGACGAGCATCGCACGACACGTGGTGACGCATATTGGATTCAGGGTGCGGTGTCCGACGTGCAAGCACGAGTTTGCGCGCGTGGACGCGTGTAATCGGGCGCATACTCGGTCGGGGTGTTTGGGCGTGGGGCAGCCCATGTATGGAGACTTGCAGCGCGTGCTAGACGCGCGCAAGGCGGATCCGCTGCAGAGACCGTCCAAGAAACGTCGGACGGACGACTGAGTCGGGTCGTACTGTCGACGTTGTATTGTCATTCCCTCTTCTCTCTCTTTTTTTTTTCGTTCTATTCTATTCTTTTTTGCCTTGTAACCCTTGGCTTTTTTTTGCTCTTCGTTTGGGCTGGCTCTCACCTTTTTTTTTAGAATACTCGCTTGTTTATAGTCTTTATTTTTTTACGTAACAGCACGCTACGTCTTGTGTTCACTTGTCCATTTTCGTATGTCGTACATTGGCCCCGTGTCCAGGGCAACACACTCCGCATCGTCATCATTGCCGTCCATTCTGCCTGATAATCGCCACTGCCATCGATCATCGACAAGGCCCGCGGATCCAATCAGTTCCACGCAGCCTGTGCATACAAGCCCAACACCGCGTTCGCCAACGTGGGCGTGTACGACGACACATCTGCCGTCGAGTACACCTTGTCGTGCTGCAATCCGTTTAAAATCTGCACGATCTCGCTCTCGATAAAGTCGATAAAGACGAGGTCGATCGGAGTGTCGCCCGAGACGTCGGGCATGTTGGAGCTGACGTACACCGGCACGGGGTACGACGCCAACGGGGTGTGCAACGTATCGTCGCCTGCACCCGGACAGCCCTGCACACCAAGACCCGCTCAGCGTCCGATAAACGACAGAGGAAAAAGACACGCACGTCCGTGGTGACGTAGCCTAGCGTCAACTCGGCCTCGCTCGCGCATACTTGCCGGCCCTGCATCTCTTCCAGCCACGCGCGAAAACGGGTCTCGGCAGGTCGGCCCCACACGTCCATCTCGACCTGCGATCGCTTAAGAGCGCTTGTCCCCGTGTTCAGCGCGGGCAGCACCTGCTCTGCGATGCTGGCGTTGACGTTGGGTATGTACACAAACGTGTCTGGGAACGGCACCGCCGTGAGCTGGTCGTTTTTCGTAAACGGTCCCTGGAACACGTTGTAGCGCAGCTCGTCCGAGTTGACGATGATGATGTTGGGTATGTTGGCGCGTGAGTTGTTGATGGCGAGGGCGGCGGGTGCTGCTTCTGCGATGAACAAGGACACTACGTTGCCGCTAGACGAGTAAGGGTTCCTAGGGGGTATACCAACCATGTCATCACCACAACGCATGGATGTTTGGGGGGACGTACTGATTCATGGTATAATCCTGGGGAGCAGTGCCGTAAAAGTAGGCCAAGTCAAAGTTGACAGCAAGCTGTTGCAAACCATGGGTGATACTACGGCCGTGCAGGGTGTCAAAGGTGGAGTTGGATTTCGTGGTATGGTACTACAAGCCCTTTGAATCAAATGGTCACGCGTACAGCATAGTTGAGTAGCATACCTCATATGTAACCCTGTTTTGATCTAGATATCTCCGAGTAAATGATATGTTGTTGGTATTTCCGACGGCAGCATTCAGATCTGCACCTATCATCAAACCTCAGTGACGCTCGCCACCATGTCGGACACGAGCACGCACTCATCCATCCTGTTGGTTTAAAAAAAAAGGTCAAGGGTGCCTTGGCCGGAGACAACCAACGTACCAATCGTTTCCATGTAACGACCACTCTCCAAGGCCATTGTCCTTCCATCATACTGTTGGCAATCACGAATGTGACTGTGACCTGCATCATAAAGGTACATTAGACACCGAGGGGACATTCCACGTCGAATTACCAATGCTCACCACCGAAAATCAAGATAGGCGTATAAGGATGCACTGCTCTAATAGCATTAAAGACAACGGGCCCTAGAACCCTGATCAGCACATGCCCCGAGATCACCCGGGGTGCGACTTGCAGTTATCGTAGGACACTGGCATATGCCTTGGGAAATGTCAACGAGAGTCGCAATGATAGTTCAAAAACGCACCCAACCAAAACGAAAACATCCGGTTCCTCTGCGATGGCTTCCGTAAACTTGAGAGCCAAACGTTAGAAACGTTGTGGGTGCAGAACAGGGCATTTACCCATTGCTCCTTTACCATGTCGGCTACGAATTGTACAGTGGTGTTCGCGGCGTTTCCTGTAAAGTCGAAGAGAACACCAAGGGATGTCACCTTGCGACCTCTGGATGCAGCATCAGCCGTGCTTGTTGGACAACACTGAAGATCTGTGCGCACTTTCTGGTGGTAAATTTCACATAGCGGTCTGTCATTCGGATCACACGGAAACGTCAGGCGGGATGACAAAATGGAGCAAGGAAGCCACCTACTTCCAACCGGGACGCTCACAACCTCTCCGTCGGAATTGAAGATGGTGATGTTGGCATTCGAGGACAGATAGCGGCCGTTCAGGTGCGGAACGAAATTGGTGTACCTATCGAGTGGTGGGTGACGTTTTCAGTCACAAAATGGGCACAGGGTTATGCCATAGGGTTCAGGCAGTGTTGCGGTCGGAAAGCGGTGTTCAGTTATTGCATGATCGTCGGGGTCCATATGGAGGGACGGCGAACGAGAGCGCGAGTATGTCGTAAAAGTGTAGGGGGTCCCATGGCAAGGCATCCGCGCCAGTCGATTGGTGAAGAGATCAAAAATAACATGGTGAGTGTGGCATGGGCTGTGTGTTTTGGTTCACATACATGTCGTAGGTGTCGGCATAGACGTATAATTCGTGACTGTTGGCAGATGAACATCATTCGAGTACCACTGTCCGGGACTCACTTCCCGATAGTCATCAAGTCGTACGGAAGGCGTTCGAGGAACTTGTTCGACTGTTTTCACACGTACATCAGCATGCATACTTCATTCAGGGTAAAGCTGACCTCGTGAGCGTCCACGCCGCCGGGAGGGTAGCCATCCGAAAGGCCGGTTCCTACGACACGCAAGGTGGTTGGTGAGCCGGGGAGATAACGCGGAGAGATTTACCATCGTGCAGGTCACCAGAATCGACGAGGAGGAGGTCGACATCCTTGTCCTACTCGCGCTTGTTAGCAGAGAAGCAGGGAGGTTGTGAATGAGGGAAACTGACGGTAGCGATCTGTTTCATATGTGTCACGAAGCTTGCAAAGTCGCCGAGATCACCACTGCCAAGCCATAAGCCTCGATGTGATGGTCCAGGAGGCACTTGCGTCGCCTGTCGCACGCACAAGAGAACTCACCTATAGTTTGGCTCTGGCCAGCTGGGTTTCTGATGGCCGAGGAGCCATCCGTGCGTGTCTGTGGTGTGTATCACATTGAAGTCACCCCAGATGAGCGGGCGGTAGGGTGGCGTGAGCGGAAATTGGGGATATTCGCGTTTGGCCTGGCGGTGAACATGAGCATGGCCATCGCGAGCATGGAGCTGGTTGTCGCAGGCGATGGCGAGCCTGACGAGGGAGAGGAGGAGAAATATTTGCATGGTGAACTTGTCCTTCTTCGCTTGGAAATTGGATTCATAGGCTTATTATCGTGGTGAGGTTCACAGCAACGTGTGAACGGACCGCACAACGAGCGACGCTGATATGGAACGACGCAGTCAAGGTGGACTTGCGGACGAAGCTGATCTCCACTTTGCAATTCGGTTATGGGTTGAAACAGGCAAGTTTAAGTTTGGGTTTCAAGGGTCAAGAACTAGTCATTCGGACCTCCAAACATTGACGTGAACTCGAGAGTCATTCCAAAGGCATTTTCGTGGATGATAGGGCTGAACTCACGCCAACCATTCTAGCCAGTGGGAGCCTGTTGGCAGCGGGCCATGAATCTGCGCCAGGATTGGTCCGATCTGTTTCCGCTCACCCCTTACCGGGACCTTACATCCCTTACATATTTGACCGACCGCAGTCTCTAGGTTTTACAATTTTTGTGAGCACTTTTGTATGTTATCGCGAACCTAACAGCTTTCACAGGAGGCCGCTAGCTTCTTTAAAGTTGAAACATCCTCGCGGGTCGTATAACCTAATCTTCCAGCGGAGACTCTGCGGAGATCCTTGCTTGGCTGGTGGTGCGAGATGAAAAAAAAAATTAAAAAATTGCCACCCATAAATGCCCACAATATTTTTACAGTTATTTTTTTATTTGTTGACTCGGGTACGTTCCGTTTTTTTTTGGATGCAGCCTCAGCTTGGGTGGAGCGACGACAATGGCTTCAATTTGGCTTGCTGTTGCAACCATGTCTCAATTCTCGATTGGGAAATGGATATATACTCTCAATCACTTGCTGATTGGCACATGTGGAGAACGGACTTAGCGGAAAACATGGTAGGCACCGACAGTGTCGGATTCCCATCCGGTAGGTCGGAACATTTTCACTTTTACTGGAAGGCTGGCTGTGCTTTACAGATCACCCTGTTGGACTCCAAGTTCCCAGTCCCGATATCCCTGATCGTGGAATCCTTTCCATTTCGGTGGTCGTAAGCAGACAAGTCAAATCCATCTCGAAAATTCTGGGCATTGATGGCCTAGTCATCTTATCCTCTACCCTTTCTCGCGGCCGTCTTTATGAGTGCGCGTGAATGTGACGTACGGACTCGGCAAATCTTGTGTATGTAATTGGCAAAATAGGATGGCACCTCGTGGTACTCACGAGAGCGATTGATCTGCTGATCTTCTGGAGTTGCCCCCCAACAGAATTTTGGCGCTGTTTACTCTTTGATCCGAATGTGGATCCCAGATCTCGCCATCGGACTCTATTGACATCCTCTGGCGATATTGACGGCCAGCCTCCTCAGGGATCATCAACTCGAATATTTAAACACGAACAGAAGGCCAGGATATGCCCAAGGAACTTGCTACCGACATTGCAACGCTCGAGCATGTCTGAGCCATTTTCCTTCTACGCTCATGCGGACGAGGAGCCCGGCCTACCTTCCACGTCAATGTTCGTGAGCCAATCTATCAATCTGTGATTGACACTGACGTTTTAGCTCTATGCAGTACCGGTCCCGGATCTGATTCTGGCTATCATGAGCTGGAATTGGCCGATCACTCTCAACCCGTCCATCAAGTCCCCCTCTCGGCGAGCACTGGCTCGTACGAGTTCTGGGAAGACGTCTTTCACCCGGGTGGTTTCCAGACGGGCACTCCCGGTCAAGCCTCTGGTGCTCTTACTGCAATGCGGTTTGCTTCCTCGCAGTTTCCATCTCCACCCGACTTTGGCGCAGCTCCAGTTCCGTTGTATGTCAGCAGCCACGACTTTCCTCACTCTTTGGCCTCTGGCGTCGACGACCTCTCACAATCTTGCCGTTACATTGGCCCCGCCCAGTATGGTGACGGGTTGATTGACGCTCGTTGGCGTCATGACACGTTGCCGCATGGCTTCACCAGTGACAGCTACATGGCCGAATGCCGTGACGCCATTCCATCGTCCCCGACCACCATGACCATGGTTCCGGCACTGGCCGCTGGCGTATCGGGCCACACGGACCCTACTTTCCGCCCAGATCCTGCCACTCTTCGGCTGTCCACTGGCCACCTTACCAACACCTTCCTAGATCTCCCCCCGTTTGATTCCCCGCCCACTTTCGCTCCACACCACGGTTTCGATACCGAGCCATTCCTTTCCCCAAGCCCTTCGTTTTCCACGGGGTCCCATAGTCCCTCCATTCCGTCCCCCGACATGTCGTCAGACCAAGTTCAACCTCTGCCAAACACGAAAACACACTCCGTCACGCTCACGGTCCCATTGGTAGCCATCGAATTCCCACCCGTCTCTACCACGAACGACACCCATTTCTTCCGATGCGCATGGGACGACTGCGGCATCTGGCTCACGTCCGACAATCACCTCGTCAAGGACCATATGACGCGCGTCCACAGGGTGCAAAAGAAACCGGACGACATGGTTCGCTGCGAATGGACCGGTTGTCCGTCCTCGGTGCAGAACAACGGACTGGTACGCCACATTCATACGCACTTTGGGTTGAAATGGAAGTGCTCGGCGTGCAGGGTGTCGTACACGCGACCAGACTGCGTGCGGGACCACGCCCGCAAGGGGACGCAGTGCAAGGGGGCCTGGCCCATCAGCTCTCCTAGCGAGATGGCCTTCACAGCCCGGACAAATGGGGACGGTACCGTCACTTTGACAAAGGTACGGCCGTAGAGGATGATTTGAGCATGCTATCGTACATTCCTTTTATTGGTTCTGATTCGTATCCTAGTAATACAGACGTAATGTAATGTTTCCAAGAACATGGAAAAGGACGGAGAATTAGTTCATGAAACGTAGCAGAGGAAACATAACAAGGTATGGTATGAGAGGGGGACCGCTCTGCATAACGGGTATCATGAATATAACGGCGCATAGCGCCCCCGGTGTGCTGAGGGGACCATTTTGAAACGGATATGTATGTCAAGAAGAGAGAAGGAAGATGAAGGGAACATCGTTGACTTTGGCGTCAACACCAGACGCTACCGTGCAGAGATGGCCTTGAGCGCAATCGGGGTCGGGGGTGGCAAGCGCTTCCAGTTGGCGCCTGTATCCACGGATCGTTGCAGCCACTGGACGAGGTGGTCGCACCACCTATACAGCCACGTGCACCAACGGAGGGACATCCGCACTGACGCACTTGCGCCGAATGCCTGCCCGGTAACAACGAGGTGATGGCCCTGCCTCGAGACGCACAACTGCGGCTGAGCATGGGCATCGTGGAATCGCCAACCTGACAGGCAAAGTTCGAAACGTGTAAACGCCATTTCCAAGGACAAAAACGAAAATGAGGGTGGGTCAGAGTACTGTGTCCAAACCGTCAGTGGGTCCTTCAACGCGGGCAAGGGGGAAACGGGGGTTCGCGCCCTCCTCGTGTATTGCCAAGGGTACTTACCACGTTCAGCGTTCGAGGTTTGTGTTTGGTTTCTTAGGTGGAGAGTTTGGGTTATAACGGTCGAGGGGCAAAGGAGAATTTACCAGACTGCTGCAAGGAGGAGCTCTCTTGCAGGCCAATTGCCTTCTTCACCCTGGGATAACCAGGCTTTTATCCCAGTATGCCACACGGCGACAGTGCCACTACCAGGTGGCATATATGAAGACGTCACAGCCGCGAGAAGTCCACCATAGGAGTAAAGAAGGATCACCTGGCTGGGCACATGAGGGCGTCCAATAGCAAATCGGAGTACGTGGATCGAAATGGGGGTATGCAGAGTCAAACCTTGGCAGGGGATCAGAAGGTTTGGAGAGTCTCCTTGGACAATTACAGCCGCACGACCTCCGGAAATAGACCTTGCGCGGGTATCACGCTAGGGACCATCATGGAAACAATAACCGCGCAGGACCGCTTCAACGCCGCAAGGTAGTACTGATGGGAGGAGCCTAGTTATTTATTGAGTACGACCCTCTTAGTGTTGTGCCAAATGTGAAGGTCTCGCGATAACCTGGATATGCATGTCATCCTGTAGCACTGAGTATTTACATAGTAATCACATATGAATATCGCAATCTGCGATGCGCTACTAAATACGAAGAGCATTTGGCGTACTATAAATACCGCATTGTAACCTGCCATATAAATAGGGAGGACGTGTCAAGTAATGCTTGAGATGTAAACTGGTGCCCTCATGGATGAGGCCCCTTCACCCGCTTGGGGGAACGCTTCAGGCGCAGGTGCACCTCACGGATGTGCCGAACGATGCTTTCACGATTGATAAGCCTCTTCATCCTGCAGCCAAGCCATTTGCAACTTATGAGATGATTACGGGCCATTTTTTTGATCCCGTGCATAATTAGGTGCTCTGGCAGGCTTGCGCGGGTGAGTTCGTCGCCACATATCCTCCCATTTTCACTGGTCCATTCGCAAAGCCTGACGGGAGCCTTGTATACAATAAGCTGCTGGTTGAAATGAAGGTGGGTGTCAGAGGACGGACTCTGCACAGCCCATAAGTATGAGCTTGTTTAACAACGTACAGAACGCACCTCTATATCGTCCATCCGAACGATTCCCTCGAGGTATGACAAGTCATCAGTCCATGCTGAGAGATCTGCAGAGCTGGAGAAGGCGCTCTCATTTAAAATGCCTGCAACATTTTCCCAGTGTCGAAATGGGAGATCCACAACAACGGGTCCGGAAACGTTGGTAATCTACCTCAAAGCGCATTAGCGATGAACATCGCCTGAAGACTCGGGAGTCACATTCTCCTTTAACTTCACGCTCTCTTCCACATCTCGTCCCAAGAAAGGGGTGTGGCGGTTGTAAGGGTTATTAGCGTGGGCCGTAGAGGAAGGATATGAATAAATATGGCAATTAAAACGTGAATCTATTGGTGGATACTGGAACGAAACGCCGTCGTCGCCCGTGGCGGGTTCGGAAAGAGCGGGAGGATGATCCTTCGCGCCAAATGCGGCGCTCGGATCCATCTGATCGATAGCTAATGGACAGTATCTGGCATCAGAGAAGGAGGCCCCTCGACACGGACAGCTCGGCCTAAGGAAAAGATCGGAAGGATTGTCACCCAAGCTGCAAAACCCTTACCCTTCAATTTCCAAACCGCTTTGTAGGATTCGCATGAGGTCCCAACCATTACTGGAGGAACGCAATGAGTTGCAACTTCGACCAGAGTAATGGAGAGCGTACCTTTCCAATTCACGCAATAGAACATCCCATGCATTGGTACCGACGTCGCACAGGCCAAAAAAAGGATCCCTCTGGGCCATGGGGGAGTCAAGAGGAATCACCTAGACGTGTCTAGATGATAGCGTGGCTGGGGGAAAATCGGGGAGCGGGGTGCTTCGGATTAAATTTCGAATGTCCACCCATGCCATTGGCTTTGGCGGGCTGCCACTGCACGCCAACGAGTGATACAGGATGTCGGGAGATGGCACGCAAGAGCCAACACGGGACGAATCCTATTGGCTGCCAACATGGCCGTTGGTGTCCGGAGTTCGTGGGAAGTCGTGGATGCGAGCAGGGCTTGGTACTGACATAGGGTGCCAATCAGCAAAGGAATTGGCAAGGTGGTTGAATGAATAGAAAAACATCTTTTCTGCGAGAAAATACCGCACGTGAAACAATCGCATCGGCAGAAAGCAATTCAAAACGAACCAAGTTTTTTACGGTGCTGATGCAGATACCTCTCCAACCTGAGACAAGGAGCGGTTCCGCCAAGTGCGGCCAAGAGAGCCGGTTTAAAAACCCTGCACAACGGGGATCCAGTATCACAGCAAGCACCGCACATCATCGCCTTCCAGCCAGCATCAGTGCATAGCTGTCCATACACCGTGGTTTTCTGCCACCGATTGGCCACAAAGGACCAATCGATTGGTTGGAACCATTTTGGATACTGGTTCGATAACCAAACATGCTCTGATGGGAGTTTTGGCAAGGCGTAAATGAAGTGGCGAAACATGCGGCGGGTGCAACTTTGCATCGGGGACTTCCGAACAAACTTTCCCATAGCTTGTCCACTTGGGAATCTGGGCCGTTGACTGTTGTGGCGAGTCGGAGCTCGTGAATCTGATGGGATCTGAGAGAAGCCTTGCATCTTGTATTAGGTCGATCTTTTATTGATTTGGAAACGAGATGGACAACTGGAGCAAGAATGTGTACTTGTCATTATTCGAAAATTCGTTCCGTTTCGACAGCCGATGGTGCAAACAAGCGAATGTTGAAAGGTTTACCAAGAGAGGATACAGATCTACGGACCCACTGGCACGGAGGTTGTTCGGGGTACTATCTGACTCCTCGGCCGGGCAGTAAACACGAGCAGGTCTGGATGTATACTCCATCAGGTAAACTACGGCTACACGGATCATAGCAACACAATCTAATTATTAGCAGTCCCCGCCTGCCAGTGGACGTACATGGGTGGCGAGCAAGCATTACTGTAATCATACAATGTATCTAAGAGAAGATAATCCGGTTGGATATGAAGCATTAGACCAGAAAACAAGCTGGCTGTTTGAATGCGTGCGAAATATATACTACGTGGAACCCCCCAGGTCGTCAATGCAGTATAATGACCAGCCTCTCCTGGAGGGTCAATTGGTAACACCTTTTGTCTTGCTTATAGAGCGTGATCTGTCACAAAGATGGCGCTCTAGTACATGACGTACGATGCTTTCACGCTTTATCGTCTCTTTCCCTCCTTTGAGACGGCATCCTCTCCATCTACAGTGCAAGGCAAGGTTGTGGGTCATTCTCGTGATACCGTGGGTGACAAGGTGGTCTGAGAGGTTTGTCTTTGAGACCGGAATCGCGCATATAGTGCCGTCACCATTTACCCATTCGCAAGGGCGGGTTGGAAGCAAAAATGGAGAGGTCGATGTGGGGTAGGGAGAGCCGGTGGTGGAACGGCTCGCTCGCGAGTTCTGAAGAGTAGGCACTCTTCGCGTAGGGGAAGTAGGGACAGCTCCGCTCGATGGGATGGAGGGAGGAATATGCACCGAGAGCTGGATTTGACTCTGTGTCGTATGAGTCTGATAGTTATATGGCCTCGGCTCTTCAAAAATGAATTGGGATCCGTCGTAGTATTGATTATAGACGCTCACTGGCGAGGAGTGATTGGCTGGGAAGGGAGTCTGGTATGAAGAGTCGGCCACAACCTATCACTCGAATCATATAGGCAGACGTTACATAGTCAATGAATTCACTCACCGGGTGCGGGTATGAACTGTTATACATTGCGGAATCAGAATTAACGGCTGCGGATGGCTGGTGAGTGGTCCGCACGATACTTGACGCTATTCCTAGGTCCCGTGGGTTGAACGAGTATGGACTGGGTTCTCCCGGTTGAAAAAAATGATGGCGGGAACTAGAGGGAGTGTGGTCATTGTAGTGGGAAGAAGGGGCCACGGATTGTCCTCCTTGAAATGATGGGTAGGGGAGATACTCAATCGATGTACTTTGGCTGCCGTCTGGGAGAAATCTGCTACAAATTATTAGCGACTGCGACAGATGCTGCTCCCTCGATGCCTACCTGGGATCCTGAGCAGGGAGGCTTGACTGTTCCAAACTCAAATCGTCAAAGCACTTCTGAAGATATTCAGCCCCAACAGGACTGAGTCTAGCAGGGCGAGTCAGCATTTTTGTGCGTTTTGATCAATGGAAATACGTACTCTTGCGTAGCACGGTTGGGACGGGAAGCGTACTGAGAGTTCCAATCGGCCATGGGATAGAATCGAACCCGCAAGTTGGTTTAAGGACCGTCAAGGGATAAACGAATGAGGTTGCCAGAAGGAAACGCACGAGTTTTTTATTGATACCTCATGGCACCCCGCCAAAGAATCAAGTGCCAAATCCAACTGGAAGGCGGTCAAAAGACAGTGAGAAACCCGGTCAAGCTCAGCCAAGGTTTGGAGAGCAGAAGGCCGTCGGTCGCCACCCATGCCAGCCAGAACTCAGTCTCTTGGCGGGTTCATTTGGGGATATCCAAACAGAAAATCGTTGGCTCTGTTTGTATGAGCCGAAACTGACATGGACACGCCGAAAAGATGGACTCGATGGAAACCTAGAAATGAAACATGAGAGTGTTGAGCAAAGAGTTCGTGGGGAGTGACATCAGAACGGGATGGAAAAAAAAATGCTAGCGCCTGCGGGCTAGACGCTCGCTCGTGCAGCCATGCATTAGCGGACGGAGACTGTGACGGTTGCCTTGAGGAGAGTGGAGTTATATCGTTTTGAATTCCAGTGGGCATAGCCCAGTTCTGGGATAGCCTCGATGCCAGGTGGA